>JABAJS010007704.1:6582-36050 GCA_018221635.1 Tephrocybe sp. 10521TJB
AGCAGTTCTGACCGTTTAGCCGTCCAGCCGCCGCGGTCGGTACCGTCCAGGTCCGCTGCCTCGTAGAGCCAATACGCAAGATTATCACTCGCCCCATTTTCTCCAGGGCAAGGCCGTTGGTCTCGTCATGAAAGAACGTTTGCTCGAGGTTGAAACTATAACTCCTGATGGAAAAACGCCAACGCCAACGCCAACGTACCGTCCGTCCGTCCATTCGTCGGCTATTCACATCCCTTCTTATGCCCCTACAGAGATGTCAAACTTGTTGCTGTTGGATGATGAATCGCCTTCGAGCGCTCACGGCATCGCCGGTCTTGAAATCTGCTTCCAGCTCAAAACTATGATTTGTCGCAGGATTATGGGTATCATTGGTTTTTCGAGTTTATACATCTAATTCCTTATCCCTTTGAAGTGGCAAGTCTGCCGACATCTCCGGAGGAGCGCAAGCGACTTTTTAATTTTGTCGTTCGTGAAGGTGGAACTTGTGGAACTTTCCGGTGTAGAAACAGCCTGCAAGTCATCTACCCTCGATACTTCCTAACCATTTTCTCACACTGACAGGAAATAGATAACTTTTGTCAGGAAGATATTATGAACCATGCGCATCTTCAGTTAATCCCCCCCTCAAATATTATATCGACTTCCACCTCTTAACTTTCCTTAGTGCCTCGTATGTATGTGTTCCTTATCTCCTAATATGGCCATCTAATTCCGCTTTTGCCACAGGCCCTTGTAAGTCTTTCAACGAAATTGAGGCGGGGCGGATAGAATGTCATGGTCAACAGCAACGCGGATGTCAGATAAAGAATTTTTACCGACGGACATGGACGTTCGCTCTTGACATAGAAATCCAGCTCTCGCTCTAAATATTCACGAGACAAAGAACTCGTAGGTATGCTTAATCGCGCAGGTTCTCAGAGCCGACCTAGTGAAACCTGGAGCATCTAATTAAATACGTTCGCTCTGACAAAATAGACCTTCACTCGACGGATGCGATATTAATTCAGTCAAACCATCCCTTTCTGAGCTAATTCTCATGTGTGTTTTCCAGGTGAATCGATCATAGCATCATAACTTTAGGCTGGCATACAAAGCTTCCAAGCCCAAGCTTCAAGTTCGTCTTCAAGGGAAACTTTATAGCACAAGTATCTCTTCTCAACTGCCACGTTGAATTATTACGATCTGTGATTTTTTTTGCCTTTGGGATAACCACGGGGTGACTTGATCTGTGCTTCCCCGTGATTCATACCTTCACGCAAGAAGACTGAGCCTTATCTTCAGGCGGCTAAAATAAATAGTGATGAATGCAGGATAGCAGTGGTGGGGTATTATAGGGTGTGGCTAAGATCCACGCTCTATGGATCTGTGACCTTGTTATGGGTTCACGCCCTGCTTCGATGGCTTGGGAAAAATTCGAGCAAGATGCACATCCAATGATAGTTAGTTCAATCCACGATGGGATAAAACCACTAAATCAAGGGATCTAGTTCCTGATACTGTTTCGGCTGGCTTTGTGTTGCTGAATCTGTCTCGCATAGAAGGAAGGTTGAATGGGGAGCATCGACTTACACACGCCGTATTGATTGCTGTCGATTCTTTTTGGACGGATAGCAAATACAATTGAACTTTACGTCTTCTTCACGTTATGTTGCTACTGTCTCAGGCTGCCGCATGGAAGTCAAGCATATCAAAGTGTATAACGCTCAATCATATCATCTTGCTCCACAAGGTTCACGATGTGTTGAGGTTGAGGATGTGAAATAATGATTTATATACCTTTCCTTCAGCAAGGTTACATCCTAAATACATTTTATCCTATACTTTACTTGTTGTGTCGCGCTACTGAGTCTACCTTGATTGGTGTACCGTGTAATGCAGTCGCATACTTGAGCTTGCATAGTCTTGCTCCTCAACTGGGTTAGGAATTTTGTACATTAAACTATCTAAGTGAAAAAGAATCTAGTGACGTTCATCGCTTGTATGTCCGCGACTCGGGAAAAGTTCCTAATGCGTCCTCAGCATTTAGGCCACATTTAGGGCACTTTACAGATGTCATTATACCTTTAAATACGGGCACATAGCGCAGTGGTAGCGCGCATGCTTTAAAAGCGGAAGACGCGGTTATCCGCGCTTTTCCGAAAATGGCAACGTCGTTACCGAAAATGGCAGCCGCCGACGCGTCCCGGCTTGGCACCAACTTTGGCGCGTGTCACCGTATCACGTGCGTGTTCGTCTCACATATCTTCAGTTCTCGTCTCTGTCCTCAATACTACTTATAACTAACATATTCGACGGGATGGCTAATTTTTTTTTTTCAAAAACTCAGTGAATGGGATGCGAGGGTGCAGATCAAGTCTGGCACTCAACAGCGACGTGGAATCTGCACAGATCACTCAGCAAATCCACCCAGAACTCCATATGACACGGCCATATCCAACTGTGCACATGTCTCCCCGACGCGACATGAAATCTGCCCTTTTCCGAAAATGACAATGCAATTGCTGTTTTTGGCGCGTCCACAACTTTTGCCCTCTCGCCATGACATTTTGTGCGTATATATTACCCTCCTTCGACCACCTTTTCATCTTGTCCTCCCCCTTCATGGCCCCTCCACCAAAGAAGCGGAGAGTCGACGCCAATCTCGTCCTCCCTGGCGCCCAAGGCTCAGAGAGAACGGCTCGTCGCGACGCCAGGCTAGCCGCTGAAGCCGCAGCCGCTTGCCTCTACACCATCGATGACGACGACAACGACAACAACGACGACCCACAACCTTCCCTACCCCCCATGCGTATGGGCGGCCGCGAACGCGACTTGCTAGGCCAGCTCCGTCAGGCTTACAAGAGTCGCGAGGAATTCAAAGCAGCCACGGAAACTTTCAACTACATCGCTCTTCGACCCATCGCGCCTTCCACTCAGGGCAGGATTGACAAGGCTCGACGACTGTGGCTCACTTTCTTCGAAGAGGCCTACCAGTCGAAAGAAAAAGCTCTCGAGACGCTTTCGGCTGGCGCACAGTTTCCAGACCTGGAACTAGTCAAACACTTTATACATTTTGTCGCTACCAGAGGAAAATCTCACCTCGGCATCCCCGGTCGCAGAGGATGGTCAATTCGCACAACCCGAGAATTTGCAAATACCATACACACCATGGCAAGTATTTTTCGTCTGTACATATACGCATATACTCATTCATCGCAGCGCGCCCGGGAACTGACAGTAGAAGCATCAAAGAAAGATAAACTCCAAATTTTAACGGTATGTCCGACTCTATGCGCTGCCGTTTGCTCTACCAACTCCCACTAGTCTATCAAAGAGTGGGCCTACGTCCACAAGGCCCTCGGAACTGAACGCATTTCCAAACGTTCCCTGCGAGAGGTCGATCTCGAAGAGTTCCTTATAGCCTGCCTTCGGCCTAGCGTCTCCCTGCCCTCAAACTATATGGTACGTACCCCATTTTCTTTTGATTATCTTGCCTCCATTCTCATCAGCATACAGCGAATTCAGATTATGTCGTTTGTGGCGTTCTTATACCAGCACGGCTGTCGCCCAGGCCAACTCGTTGACGCGTTCAGGTACGAGGGCATGGGTCAACACCTTAAATGGGGGGTAAGTCGTCAACCCATCTGACATGTCATCCGTTAACCACTCCCCCTCCCAACAGGACACCGAGTGGGTCATCGATGGCTGGGACAATGGCGCCGGCCTCCGTATACAATCATTCTGGACGTTTCATTGGATGAAAGGGAAGCGCATGGAAAAGGGGAAATTGTTAGTCTTACCCTTTCTCACCTTGCCCAGCTAATCTTTCTTACAGCGTGACCTCGTCCATGCGCAGCCTCGGCCGCACCCGTGTGCACAAAGATACCCAGCTTATGCTTCTTGCCCTCGCTATTGAACACGACGTCTTCGAACAAGATATACTTCTTCTTCACAACACCGATCCCGCTCTCCTCGAATTTCCCATCATCCTCACCATTAAAGCCAAAGCCCTCAAAGAACCAGTCTGGCACCTTGCCGACGCCATCACTGCAGGCACATACAGTTCTATGACACACATGCTGGCCAAAGTTCGACGAGTGCTCGGGTGGTCTCGTTAGCATCTGTTCTTTCTTCTGTCTCACATGTACTCAATGCATCCTAGACTTTACATTTCGATCGCTACGCTATGGATTTGCCTCTGATATGCAAGGCCGAATCCCTTCGGTGTGTGTTGTGTATCCTTTTCGGAGACTCGTTTATTGACCAGCGCTTTCAGATTCATCTAAAGTACACCATGGGACATGAGTGGAATAGCTCCCACGCCGAAACGACATACCAGGTCGCCGACCGAGCTATCGATCTTTCTGGTGCCCGGTTTAACGAGGGCAATGATGTCCACGTGTCTCAGTATCATTCATCGGTCGCATGGCAGCGTACCGAAACTGGCTTCACTACGACCGTATCCGACGATGAACTGCGAACAGACAGAATCATGCGTGAGCTCTTACAGGACTTTGCTGACTTGAAGGCCGCCGTCGCTGCAAAATATAAGTGTTCATTGGAAGAGGTTCCAGAAGAGGTAAACCTGTCAGCCCTTATTTTAATCATTTCTCATTGCTGTACAGCATCAAGACAAGGAGCTCGTTGTAGAAGCTCGCGAGGCATGGGTTGATGTCATACGCCACTACTGCGATCTCGCCGCACAGGTGCGCTCTGCTTTCATCTAGTATTACATTTCTCATTTTCTTTTCAAGGGCAATCGTGTCCTTGTAAATGCGGCAAAATCACACAAACGTGAAAGACAACCTTCAGACTCTTCTGAAGCGACTCTTGTTGACGAAGAGACCGAAAATGATCCAGAGAAGAAACGCGCCGAAAGGGAGGCCATCATGGATGAGCTCGTTCAAACACTCGACTGTATGGACAAGTCTCACCCTTTCCTCGCTCTCATCGACACGGAGCCCCATAATCCCCGCTCCGCCATCCTTGAGCGCTACCTTGCCCTACTCGACGCCGACAAGATCATGAATAAAGGCCAGTGCGTCTGGTGTCTTTCGGACGAGAAATTAACCAAGGCCAAGCGAGAGAAGAACTACTTAATGCACTACTCTCAACACTATTGGACGTGCGAAGAGAAGTACCATCCCAACACTTGGCGATGCGGTGTATGCTCCGATCTTCTCCCTATCTACGATCCCAAGAACCCAACCGATTTCGATGACGATATCTACGATGCAGTTCAGGAGCATTGTACTCGTTGCATTACCAAACTCCTTGAGCATTGCAACCTCACCGATGCCCCCCCCGACACTGACGACGACGATGATGAAGAAGAAGACGACGACAACGAATTCTCCGCACTCCCTCTCAAGCGAAAACGCACTAACATCATACTCTCGTCAGATGACGAGTCGGACGAGGAGAGGCCCCCTACCGAGACACCTAACGATGTGGTAGAGGAGGTGGTGGACGAGGAGGAAGGGGAAGCACTCGCTGCCCCTGCTACGACAAAGTTTGTTTCATTGTCTATGTAGACACACTGTTAACATTTTCCTTTTAGTGTTGTTGCATCCCCAGTCGCTCCCATAGCGGTCAACAATGTCAAATCGCGGGCCAAAGCAACTGACGCGGTGTAAGTGTTCAAGCCAACTCGCCACCACTTCCGTCACCGCTTACTCTGATGTCTCTCAGTGGTCCCCTCTCGCTCAGCATTGCCTCCAGGGTCGGTGGAGCTCGTAGTTCTCTTCGGCGCTATTTCTGCCCAATCTGTACCTTTTCCTCCACCGATGAAAAGCGAAGCAGGAAGGGGAAGTCACCCGACCCACGATTCTCGTGAGCCACCTCTCCCTCTTTTCCTTTCTTTTATTGAACATTTTTAGCTTCTTCTTAACTGTCGACAAGCTCATGAAGCACCTCATCTCCCACTGGGCCTTGCACTGGCTCAAGAATGCCGCGCTCGACAGCAGCATCGATTATGACAAGAAGTTCATCTGCGGCTTCCCCGCCTGTACCGGCCTTCCAAGGTGATGTTGCATTCTCCCGTTCCCCGCTATCGCTGATCATTTGTCTATAGCATGATTACTGGAGAAATGATTTCCCACCTACATATCGAACATCACTATGACCTTGTCCAGTGCGACAGGTCTCATTGCAAATCCGACTGCGCCTCAAACTGCAAAATCGACCATCATGACAGCGACTGCTTCAAACTCGAAACAAGATTCTTGACCATTACCGATGCAACGCTCGAGCATCAACTCCTCCACAGACCACTGCCCCTTACCAACCTCGTCGAACATCGTCGGTCAGGACTTCGCACAACCCAACGACAGCGAATCGAAAAGGAAGGCTCTCTTCTCCCGCCGGCCCAGGACATTGCTGCCTACGACGTACCTCAACCTCAACAACTGCCTTCTCAAATTGAATCTCAGCAACAGCTACCTATCGCCTCCCCGCCTACGCCAGAGCTACAAGGCACGAGACTTACCGCATGTATCGCTGCTTTCGAGCTCAAGTATGCCAAGTTCGCCCATCGACATATTCTGGATATGCTCGTCAACCAGGCCATATCACTCGACGTCATACCAGGTGCCTCTACTGATGACCTCAAGAGCTGCGGATTGAAGATCGGCGAAGCTATGGCACTAAGAACTTTTGTCACTCAATGGAGTAAATTGAACCCAGAATAATGTTTTCATGTCGTAGCTTACTCGTGTCGAATGATATGTTTGCCGACAAATTTCTCTAAGGAAAAAAAAAGGATGCACAAGCTTTGCCTTGGGCAACGGTATCCATGGGGACTTGGCACAGAGGTAGCGCGCCTGCTTTGCATCTTCGCAAATTGCATGAGGTCGTGGGTTCGAATCCCACAGTCTCCAATCCCTGAAAATCACGTGACCGTGGTTATGTAACGGTAATCATGAGCATCCCGTTTGTATGAGGTCCAGGGTTCAATCCCCTGTGTGTCCAACTGTTTTTGCTGCCGCTCGATCTTCTTGCAGCGTGCCTCAACATCTAAATCTGTTTCAGAATTCTGCAGATTCACACAGTAACGAGACAAATAAAGCAACGACGTTCAGACACAATAGGACGCCGATGCGGAGACATGATCACTATACCGCTTGAACAGAGAATAGGTCACGGTCGAGCGATGGTTCAAGACAGGTTCAAGAGGGCGCGTGATGGAGCTCTAGACTTCAGATCGATCAGAACATCCGTTTTAAAGCAGCATCCCAAGAATCAGCTCCCATGACAGCCTTAACAAGATCTAGCTCATGATAATAACCGTCCGACTCAGTTTCAGTACTAGTAGTGACGATCAACAAAGCGCTACGTTTCAATGTGCACACTGGCATATTCTATGCTAAATTCATCTCCGTTTATGATAAAATAAATATTGATGTGCACACACTCTTGCAGCTCGGGAATACTTAGTAACAATCAGTCGACGTTGCGGTCGCTAATCATTTGATTGATAGCAACAGGGCCATTCGACGCAGACCCCGCAGGTAGTGAACTGGTAAACAGCTTCGTTGGCGAGGTTTCTGCAGATTCTGTTGACCACAACAAATTCTTTTAAAGCAATGCTATGGAAGAGAATATGGGCAGTCTTGCAATGACAAGCTTGACTTGCACGTAAGGTCGATGGTGGTGAGTGATTTGATAACGGAAGGCTCGAAGGGAAGCCAGGATGCGCGTAGTAGTTGGCTACGGTGGCCTGCCTATTTCAGCACCGTAAGTTTGCGAGTTTTTTCAGAAGGGGCAGATCAGGATTGTGGGGCAACTCGCTATCTGGCAAGTCACCACGAGTAATTGAGTGAATTTTACAAAGGGTTATTCCAGTCAATCCGCATATCCTGCCGCGAACCAACTGTCACGGATCGTGAAATATCAAGAAGGTGGCGCATAGTGGGTCGCCCGTGTGGGCAATTCCACGGCTGGTCCATCGTCCCCATGTGTTTCACGACCTAAATAAGAGAACACCCTTTGTAAACGAAACAGTCTAGTTCAAAGGCATTAACCACTTACCGTCGACATCTGTTGCTTGTTCAATGGCATACCCACCATGACACTCTTACGACACGCCCTCATAGCGAACATGGTCCGCGCCTTGGAGCATCGAACCATCGACCCCGTCGGACGATCTCGCATGAGATGTATTAGCTCTTCCAAATCTAAAATGCGCTCATCAACTTCAAGCGTATTGAGGGGAAGTCAATAGGGCATGCCTTTCATATCAAACACCGTGCTCTTGCTGACTGGCTGGGCAGTCAACCGAAGCCTCCCACCCTGACGAAGCTCGCTACCAGCTTTGTCGCCCTCCTCGATTTGTTCAATCTCAAAACCGTTCTGGCGAAGTACGTCCATGTTCTCAAGGGCGATAAGTTCGTCCGATGCCGTCAATTCCATCGCCTGTGGTCTACCCCGAGGAATGAGTATCAAGGTATACATACTGGGATGGAATGAGGCTTACCTGAACAGCTTCTGCGAATTGATAGTCGTCGTCTGCTGAAGTGTCTCGAAGTTGTACTTCTCATCAGCCGCATGCTGATCCACGATGAATAGATCGTCCATGACCGCACCCTCGCGGATGGTTTTTCGTCTTCGTGTCACGATAAAACCTAAATTGAACTGGCCCACAATGTCCATGGTGGTGAAATCCTTCTTATCGATGATGCGAGCAAGGGCCTTTACAGCACTTTCATCATCCTCTGCATTGGATACCCCAGCATCTGAAGGTACCCGACGAAGTGACTGAGGATCGACGTTCAGGTCTGACGAGATATCGGCGCCACGACGCTCCCAAGTATCCGAAATTTTAGTGATGTCGAAGCGGAGGGAGATGTCTTCGCTCTCTACACCAAATGTTCGAATAACTTCAGGGCGAGAAATGGGTTCCTCGTGTCGTAGAGAGGAAGAGGTCTCGTCCACTAAGGTTGTGAGATGTGAATCATCAAAACCATCCTCCGAGGTGAGGTCGATGGCGTTGGTTGACGACTGCCCAGGACTTCGCTCAACCTCGACAGGCGGTGGTAACTCGGAAGGGCGCGCGTTTACCACCTTCGTCGCTGCTGGTGATGCTGGCTTCGCAGCTACATGTGAATCTCGGTAATTCAGTTCATCCTCTTCGACAGTGGCATCGCCTTTCTGAGCTACCCTGCCTTCCAAATCTACCTCAACCTCCACGTCTCCCTCTTCCGCCTGCTCGTCCTCTGAGGCCCCTTCCTCTTGCTCATCCTCATTGTCCTTATCATTGCTGGTAACTGGGATATGGCTTCCATGTCTCGCAAAACCAACAAGACTGTTGCGCATGCGGTCCCTCCGTGCCTTCGTAGTCTCCAAGGGAGCCTTATACTCCTTGCTGCCAGCCGTTCCCGAGTCGCTAGGGATTGAGAGCTTGCCAGCTTTCGACACGTTCTTATCGCCTGGCGCTGTGGTTTCCTTGCGAAGGACGACACGATTCCACACCGCCGCACTCGTATCAACCACAATTGAGTTGTCGTGAGGGTCGGACGAAGCCTCTGGGTTATCATCATCATCAACGTCCATTGCATCGCCTTCATCACCACTCGACCGATGGGCAGTCAACATCTGTGTGACAGTGGGCGAAGGATCTCGTATAGGTGACGAACGTCGTGCAGGTAGATGAGGTGACGATGAAGGGATCTTGCGCCTCTTTCCCACGTCGACCATCTGCGACACCGTAGGGGAGATCGCGCGCTCGGGCCATCCTTGGTCTGGTCCTGACATATCTGCGCTCGCTGGTGACGAACGGGGTCTATGACGGCCAGAGGACGATTCCAACGACGACTGTGAAGAGATTATTGAGGACACTCCCACTTCTGACCTTGTAGCGCGAGGCTCCGTTGAAGGCGAGGGAGATCGTCTCGTGAGTCGTTTCTTATTGGGGCCCACTTGCTCCTCCGCCTCATCTCCGTCTCCAGCTACCGCAGGCTCTGAACGTGTCCGTTTTGGCCGCGATGGGAGGACAGTCAGAGTACCCTGGGTCAATTTCTGTTGGGAAGTGCCGACGTCGTACGTCGATCGCGAAGGGGAGAAGGTTTCTTCAAGTGCAACCTGTGCGCACCGTATCAGCATGGAAGAACCACTTCCCTCATAGATCAACGTACTTTAAGCTTGATTACCATGTTGTTCTCGCTGTGCAAGAATATGGTCCTCTTATCCGGGCTGACATTGATGTCGCATGAATCTAGACATGTTGTTAAACAGTTGACAAGGCAGGCCAGAAGCGGTTTTACCAGTTGGTATGATGAAGTTAGCAAGGATGAAGGGAGCCTGGTTCGCGTTGAACGATCGGTAAACTTCGTTAAAAGCCTTGTGGATCTATTTGTAGTTTCAGCATTGTCCCCTGCCTTGTGAGATGGGGCCTCACCTTGTTTAGATTGCACGGACGACCGTTGACGTAGAAGAACTGACGATCAGTACCAGTCCTGCCACCGCCCACCGTAAATTTGGATATCAGGCCTTTAACGACGATTGTCATAGGGCCCGAGTCCACATCATGCCTATAGTTGACTCTTCAATAACAATTTTAGCCAGATGTGCTCCGAACTGACTCATGTACCCTTCGCAAGGAAGTCTTGTCTCGTTCCACCTCAAACGTCAGATCAAGATCGATGATATTGTCGAGCGCTTTTGGTCCCCAAAGTTCGGAAACCGCACTACGCGTCGCGGACGCACCAGAAGTCCGTAGTTGCACGGTTTTCTGGCTTAGAAGAGGTGAGATAAATCTGTTGGAGATTTAAAGAAATCGCGTACCCTTTATCAACAGTGTTACTAACAGTCAACCGAACCCCTTCTCCGATCAGGGCATAGGCATTCAACAACGCCAGCGCTTTCCCAAATTCACGCTTCACATTTCTCTCGAATTCCTTCCTGCGCACAGGAAGAGGTTTGAAGAGATTCGTCACAGCAACCGTCGTTCCCCGCTGCGCAAGGTGTCGTCAGCCACGAAGCAAAGAACAAGGGATTTCCAAAGCGTACCTGTCGCGCAATCTTCGATCGTTTCCCGACTTTGCCGCTGGGCTCCATTTCCAAAGAGACTCCCATAGGAGGTTCCGTGGCTGTATTTACAACAAGGGTCTCTGACAAGGCACACAATGAAGATAGTGCTTCGCCACGAAAACCAAAGGTCCGCACTGTTGCTAGATCCGAGAACGACGACAATTTGGATGTGTGGTGCTTCAGAGCTGTATGGAAATCAGGTGGTGAGCCAACGAAATGGAAATGGGAAATACCTATACTTTCATGGTATTGTTCTGGAATTCCAAATCCGTTGTCAATGACTTCGATGCTCTTGAGTCCATGGTGCTTAAAACGAACCTCTACGAAGAATGGCGCGTCATAAAATGTCTGTCTTAAGTACAATAGCTTTGCTTACCGATATTAGTAGCACCAGCATCAAGGCTATTTTCAACAAGTTCTTTGACCGCCGTTTGGAGATCAATAACCACTTGGCCAGACGTTATTCGGTGAATGGAGGTTTTGTCTATAGCTTTGATTTCGCCCTTTTCTGGCATATTGCAGTGACCAGCATGAGGAGGTCGTTAAAGCAGAGTGTAAAGTTCTGAGCCATATCGGAGATGGAAATACCAAGAGACGAGTTTTCGGCAAGTTCCGAGAGGCAAGGAAGTACACCTACGCATCCCTTTGTTACATCCATTTCTCTCACTTGGATTTACGAGTCTCGTTGGGTCTCATTTACTTCTCTAAAGTACGAGTTTCAATCTCTAAATTGAGGCAAGCTATCATTGGATCCTGGCCCAGACGCTTGTCCCACTAATACGACTCGTTGACCAAGGCTTCTCGAGAATCCAACTCTATTGCGGACACTGCTGCTGGAAGATTCTATGGGGTGGTCTCGTTAAGTCTCCAGCATTCCTCCTTCGTCCATAATCGTGAAATAAATTGGATGTAGATTGGTTGAGGATCAATAGGAAAGAAGTACATATTTCTAGCCTGTCCTCTTTCGCCTGAGATAGATATTTTTCTGTGTCCCAAATGGTGCCTCGTCGAAAAAGAATACTCCTTAGGTGTCAGAGGTAAGAAGTGTCAACCCAAGTCGCCCAATCACTCCCAACAGCACTGGAAATATTATATGCAGCAGCCTCACTAGCTGTTAGCTCCGTCACAAAGCTGGGTCTATCAGCCGTTCTGATAACTGGACCAGAACTCCTGTAATCGGCAAGGGTCACATTGCTAATCCGCTCGTCGCCGACATTCCAGATAGACCACAACGTGTTGTTAAGCGGAGCATTGACGCGCGTGTTCTTGAAGATCACTTTAGCAAATGCTGGTGTGTGAGAATGATAGTTAGCCGAGAGTCCAAGAATGACGGAGGAAAACGTAAGTCACCCCCCCATGGACGGCCGAAGAAAACCTTTCCAGCAGTATCATTCACTGCGTCGGAAGCGAGATTGATCTCAGTCTCTTCAAAGACGTCTATGGAGACCTATCAATGGGGGAAAAGATAAGAATGAATAACTTTGGACCTACAACTGCCATCATCGTTGCTTATACGCCCACTCGCCGTGATGCAACCGGGTCCCGCTACGCCGATAGTATTTCCCCCGAAATATGCTAGTCCACCGCGGCCAAATATAAAGTCAACTGCTCCCTGAGTGTACGTTTGTCAGTGGGAGGAGCAGCTTCACAGTAACGGTAACCAACCTCTATGTAGTTTTTGAGGTAGACCTGTGTCCCCGCATTTGCGTACAATGTATCTTGATATCCGTAAAACCCACAAGCGTAGAGCCCGACGTGACTGCCGTACTGGCTGAAGGCAATGGCCTGTACGCCCGGGCCGAAAGTATTTTTAACGTTTACGTTGTACATTTTGAAGTCGTCCTTGTGGATGCGGAGCGTCCCGCTGGCATCATCTGAGCCTGCCAACGTTGCGTTGATACCAGCTTGAATGGTTACTTTGTTATTAGAGTAACATGTGGTGTCGGTTGTGTAGCCATAAATCTGAGGAGAAAAGAATCAATGTACGGGAAGGTACGGTAAGTATGGGAATTTACAGTGAGAGGCCCAGCACGTGTAATGTCCACTTGTTCGGTGTAGGTCCCCGGGTATATGAAGATAGACTGAGTCGTATCATCGTTGGGTAGTGAGGCGACAGCTGCTCCTAGCGTGCTAAATTCCCCGGTGGAGTTTGTCCCTGCACGTACGACGACGGCACCAAGGGGCGGAGATATACGTTTGGCGGCAAGAGCACCTCGGTAGAGTAGGATAGAGAGGCAGAGCGACAACGGAGAAAACTTCATGTTGAGACGGGCGAGAATTCATGCCAAATGCGTATCATTAAATACGCAGGATAGTGCATAGGGGCGGCGGCGAGCGACCATAGCTGTGAAGATGACTGGCCACGAGGACGATGAACGATTCCCGCCGGCGCGGGCGCAAGACCTACCCCGGCCCGCTCATCATGAAATACGGTGGATGAGTTCGGAGATGCAGGTCACGACATTGCATTGCATCAAAAACCAGCAATGGCTGAGTATGATGGTGCCCTGACGGTTATAGGGAGCCCATAACTCGCGGAGCGTTATACCGGAGCGAGTGACCTAGCAGTGGGAGCGGGAGAGCCTGATGGCGTACTCGCGCAACGAAAAGAGCGGCGGTGCGGGCCGATGTAGGTATAGGTGGGCAGCGAAAGGCGCGAATGCCAGCGCTTAAATCGAACCTAACAAAGAATGTTTTGCCAATGCCAAGCGTTGACAATTTGAGGCCCTACGGGATTAGGCCTCAGCAGCAAAGTCGACTAACAACGTTACATTTCATTTTCACTGGCTAGTGGAACTAGACCAACTTCTGCAAATTGCGGGGGTATCGAAGGTATGCCATAGATCGATATACTCATATGCGATATAGCCTGGTTTTCTGGATAAGCAACCATCAGGAGTTAGTGGTAGCAGTATGCTCACCTTTAAAATAAATTTGCTTCAAGGAACCGTCGACACTTGGTCCATGCCGACGCTCATTGAGGCACAGGGGATCTGTCACAGGTGCTAGCAAACCCGTACATTGATTCAAATCGTCTGAATATGTCTTGTGGTTGAACGTTGAACGTTGAACGGTGAAAGCTGTAATTTGGCCAGACGTCCCACCAAGCTATTGATGCTATGTAACAAGTAGTGACAGAATAAGTAAGCCTATAGCTAAAAAGAAGAGAGCGAACGAAACCATATAGTTGACATCAGGCACGTGCTCGTGCCATATTCGGGCGCCGAATTTCACGCGCGCCACCACTGTCTCTTGCAACTCATACAGGATATTCGCATGCTGATTCAACACCGAGCTGATACCTTGTACTGAATAAAAACCTCCTGGACCTCATCTGCGACTGTACAAAACCTATGCGGCTCTATGCGACCATACATGGCTTTTCTAGAACTGTATCTCGCAGGCTCAGATTAGGGTTTCCAGATCGCGCGAGGCGAACTGATGTGGAGCGACCTGGCTTTCTTCCCCTTGCCCCTGGCTGATCTGTGCCGGCTATGTACAGCCCGGAAATGCCGTTCAACGTGTTAGCGTCCAGCACCCTAGTAAATGGGAGCAGGTTTCGTGAGTTTCTGTGTTTGAACTGCATAATCAGGCTATTTTCATGAACAAACACATAAGTAGGAAGGTTGTTACTTTTTTTTGGTGGATTCTGCGCTCTGGGCGCCGAGGAAAAACTCTCCTCGCTCAAGTCCATTTTGGGCACGGCTTCCATCGCAACGGCCTTCTACTGGCATATTCGATCAACAAGCGCAGCCCGTCGATTGAGGGGAGGAAAACATTTTGCCCAGCTCCTCTTGTGACATTCCATGACATCGGTACGCGCCCACCAGCACCTAACCACATGGTCTGTTTGGGGTGGGAGTCGCGAAACTGAACTGAAATTAAACAAGGCACTCGGGTCTTTTTGCCTTTCCTCCACGCATTATCGTTCGTAGGCAACTCGTTTGAGGCGAGACCTGCCCCCTCTCACTGGCGCACGAGAATGTCGGATACGGGATTGAGCGTCGACAGCACTCTGGGTGCAGTGTTTGTGGGGTTCGCCGTCGCATGTTGCGTGTATGGAGTGCTGGGGACTCAGGTGTTTTCATACTTCCGGGAATTCTATCACGACAGGCTGCATTTGAAACTCACTGTGCGTACCTTCTCTTGCGAAATGGCTCGGAGAAGTGATTAATGCAATGTTTCCAGGTTATTGCTATTCTGTAGGAATCGAATCGAATACTTCTGGAAGGACCCCAAGTTGACGATATGACACTATATAGGCTTCTCGAAACTGCTGATCAGGCCTTTATCGGACATTTGGTGTATCATTATAGCATTACCGAATACGCACAGCCAGAAAATTTGCTCGCCGCTACGGTTACATGGTGAGTAACAGGTTACATGAACAGTCAAATCATACTGATTTCAATCACAGGTCTCTTATTGTGCGTTCTAAGGGCTCAATTCATCACACAGATACTCACTGATACTTGATGACAGTTGCAACTTACAGTTGGCGTGAGTGCTACTTCATGTCACGGACACTTGTTCTAACGCGGTTCAATAGGCAATCGTCGGCGCAATAGTGAAAGCGTCCGTTTAATAACATCCCTTTTGTTCTCCATTCGCCTAACTTGACCTCGTAGTTCTTTCGGCCTGCGAGTATGGAGATGTAGGTATAGTCATTTTTTATGTCAATCACTGCTCACATGGCGCACAGTCAGCGGGAAAAACTTTTTTATTACCGGCTTCATTGTATGTGCCCGTTCTTTCCTTTGGACTAGGCGATTAATGACTGCCCTGGTTGTTATACCTAGTTGCTGTTGACTTTTGGACAACTGGGTGAGATCTTATCGGTGAGGCACTAGGTTTTGAGGCTGACATCCAGATCCTCATCCAGGTATGGCCATGGGTAAGCTCTAGTTTGCCCCACCTCCTGATTCACGTAATTGATGCTGTCGACAGTTTTTACCGTAAAAGCGTGAGTCTTAATGAACAACCTATCTATGATCTTCAAGAAGGTTAACTCCATCGCAGTTTCAAGCTGCCGAGTATCTTCGCCGTCCACCAACTGCAGGTGCGCGTCACGTTATTGTAAACTCTTCATGATTAGAATTGGCGACTAGACAATCGGAACGATATCATTAGCCCTTGGAGTCGCCACTGATGTCGTGACTTCCGCCGCTCTTTGCTTTTTCTTGACCCGGATGCGCACAGGAATTACCACGTACGTCAAGGTACAAAGCTGCAAATTTTCTCCTGCTGACGTTCATTCAGATCAGATTCTCTCGTAAACGGCCTCGTCCGCTACGCTATCAATACTGGCGCTTTGACAAGGTGAGCCTCGACTTCGATTCCATCTGACCAAATAGATCTGAACAATGTTTTTCCTAGCGCTGTCAGCTTGACAACTCTCATTCTGGTTAGGCTCCACTGTATATACTCTCACGTGATGGTGCTAATTATCCTGTCAAGTATAACATGAAGTCGCAAGACAATCTGTATTTCATTGCAACCTATTTCATTGTCAGCAAAAGTACGTCTCCTACCCCTTCTCGCTATCGATTCTGATGTCGAAGCACTCGTTAGTGTACGCTATTTCCTACATGGCAACGTAAGCCGTTACATCCAAGCAAGATTAAGAAGGCCTACTCACCTTACGATAATAGGCTCAACTCCCGCCGCACCATTCGTGGACGAGGAACGGATCGTCAAGGCGGTACCACTGGTAAACAAGACCACCACAACACAAACTTGTTTCATCTTGGAACTCGTGTGCCCAGTATGGGGCCCATAGAAATGATGAGTCCTATCGAATCGCAGGCCTGGGACGATAAGGTGCGAGCTTCAAGAGTTTGAGATATAATCAGGACTCACGCTACCCCATGGCAGGCTGGGTATCGTGACCAGGACTTCCCTCTGAATACGTTTGCTCCGGCTGGAAAGTGAGTTGTTTTTGGTGTAAGCTGCTCATCTGCTGACTATTACCCAACACTTGTAGATACCGCACGCTTGTCTGAATAGCCTGCTGTCGATGTATGTTATTTTGTATGTATTAAAAGTAGAAGTAAGAGACTCTTGAACCAGGAGAACATGAATCGCCTTTAAACGAATTATACTTTGAATTTAGAGATTGAAGACGCAAGACGGATAAGGATCTAGGAAAGGAACACGGAATATAACGATGATCTACACCGAATAATAGCATTTATAGACTCTTCACCAAGGCCTTCACTATATTTAATTATATCTGTCTACCAGGTCAGAGATACCAACTTCTCCCTACCTACAATGTTCACGGGGGAATCTCAAAGCAACTGAGACGTACACCAGCACACGTCGATGCTTCTATCTTTATGCTTGAGTCCGCCACCCCCTTCATCTGCACTAGTCCGAATTACATCCGGCGTTTGGCAGTAATTTCGGGATGCCAGGAAGCTTGAGAGGCCCCCTATCGGCACACGCTCCACCATCGCGATCAGAGTCTGCGACATCGAGCG
Source organism: Tephrocybe sp. 10521TJB (assembly GCA_018221635.1). Taxonomy (NCBI): domain Eukaryota; kingdom Fungi; phylum Basidiomycota; class Agaricomycetes; order Agaricales; family Lyophyllaceae; genus Tephrocybe; species Tephrocybe sp. 10521TJB. The sequence continues at coordinate 24,069 of JABAJS010007704.1, forward strand.
GCGGCATTCGTCAAGGTCAGAACGACTCTCCTGATCGAATCGGTATTAGACCCGGGCAGCCTGCTGTTGGCGTTGGTGTCTTGGCCAACAGCGAGAGATCATCGTGGCAATGATGATGCTGAGGGGCAGCATGAATGTCAGGAAACGTAAGGCGATGTAATGAGGCCTATATCAATAAGGTAGTGGGTCTGGGGCTTTATACTGTAGTAAACGCCAACTTTGGTTCAGGGAGGTGATCCGGGTAGAGGCGGAGATATATATGGGAGTGGAGACAAAATGGATTTGAGAGGGGTAGCTTTTCCTCTTCCAGCGAACCTTCACACTGGACACCAATCATGGACACGGTTCATGATGATGGGCGTTATAAGGCTAGATTCGAATTGAGCGAAAAGACAAGCTGGGTAATTTTCAATCGACCTAAATCCATGATGATGGGCGTTATAAGGCTAGATTCGAATTGAGCGAAAAGACAAGCTGGGTAATTTTCAATCGACCTAAATCTCAGGTGTGAGTATTCATCAAGCACAATGAGAAGGGAAGCTACGAACATTATACAAACGCCGAACCTTCAATCTTCGTAAGGAACATCTTCAAAAACAACCTTGTTGAGGGACATCAAAGAAGTGAGATGGTCTTCGATATGCCACAATTCTCTTGTGCGCGTTTGGATGCAGAGATTCTTCAGATTAGTGACTTGGGCTAGCGTCTGGTCCAGCCGTTTCCAAGACGAGCCTTCAAGTATCGGCGGTAATGAGGAAAACTCGAATATCTTGACGATCGAAAGAGCACCTTCTGATTTAGCCGTCAGGAGAATGTCGCAAGCGGCATTGATGAATACATTTGTAATTGGCCAGTTGCCATACAAGACGAACTCTATGTTTTCTAGTCGCGAGAGCTTCTCGAGGGAGAGATGTATTTGGTGGTTCGCATGAGTCACTGAAAATAGTCATTAAGAGGAGACTTTCGATACCTAGGAACGCTTCTTACGATCATGGTCAAAATGCAATTCAAGACTTCGAAGAGAGAAGAAAACACTGTCGAGAAAGGCTTGGGTATCATTGAGTTGAGCTCCTGGTCGTATTTCTAACATGATGGTGCCCAAACTGTCAAATTTGAACATTTGGAGGATGTGGCAGCAGTGAAGAGTGGAGAGGAGCAGTTTATCGATAGTTGATTTGACTGGGTGATGCGGAACAGAATATGGCTGATCTGGTAGCGGGCTGTTCGGAGAAATATAGAGTTTGTTGATTCGGGCGCAAGACTCGTAGAGGCGCAGCGCGAGGCTAAATTCAACGTCGACAGTAGACATGGAGGGAAGGAGGATAAGTCTCTCCATAGCATCATTTAAAGCATTACAGAGAATGATGCGATATGCGTAGGAAGAGATATTGAGGCGTTTTACGTGCGTGAATGAAAGCAGCAAAGGACATTCAGTTTCAAGGTTGCCGAAGGCGATGACAACCGTAAGAGTGGACACGTATGATGCAATGGAGGGATTGTCCGTGATTATACGAAACAGAGTGTCATTTCGATCCTGTCGCAGACCAGGCTCCTTTAGGTCAATGTGCACCTCAATCGAGGAAAAAAGTTGCTTCTGACATAGAGGCCGGAGAGATGAGGATACAAGGCTACAGGCAGACAAGCTCGCTGGATCTGAGAGATATAGTTCAACGATTTGAAAAATGAGCTCCAGTGGAAGAACTGTTTTCATGATACCAACGAAAGAAGGAGATGATAAGATAAAAGAAAGGAGCTCGAATTCGAAAATGGGTATAGTGACCTGATGTGACAGCCTTCGTCAGAATGTAATGAGAATACGTTACCTGCCAGATCTTCAGTCATGTCTGACCAGCCTCCAGCAGTTCTACAGAAGATTCGTGTACAAGGAGTTTTAGCGGTTCCGCCTTTTACACAAACCGTCATTTTTCCGAGCTCTACTTCGCTCAAAGTCGTCTTACCGGCTGTCTGGCAACACATACAGACTCGTTATAAGCAGCTTCTTGGGGTGGAGCCTGTTTTCGGGGAAGTGGAAATTGCGTCCAGCGTAACAGGTGTGTCTTTGTTCTTCCCTGGCTCCACAGCTAACACCTTGGTAGGCAAGGCTCCTGGCATTCCAAACATTGGGGATCTTGTCTCGAAGACAGATCCAATGGTTACCATCACGTACGAACTTAAAGACGCAGAGATCTTTGCAAAGTTGGCAGCTGATGCTGTAGAAGGGCGGTCGGCGCTTGCTGAGAATGTCGTCCTCCCCTCTGCATCTTCCCAGAAGTCAAAGAAGAAACGTACGCGACTTCGTCTTCGTCTCCCTTTTAAATGGCTTATAATTGGTCAGGGGGAAAGACAAGCCTAGCTTCCGATGGCCAGGACATGACCGCCACCAACCAGACTTTAACGGAGCAGGTTCAGACATTAACGAAACAGGTTCAGGCACTGGTTGAAGGAATAGAAGACCTTAAAAAGAAAAATGATACATTGGTCGAAAAGGTGGAGTCGCTTCAAAAGGAAAACCGTGAATTGGACGAAAGGGTAGAAAAGGCGCGTGCTACAACTACTTCTTAGCCTACATATGATGGAATTGAGGTTTTATTCAGACTACTCAGGCGCTTTACAGGAGAGCCATCCTCGACCAAGCTCGCGACAAGCTTCTCTGCACCTTTCGGCTCAACCGATACAAGTTCGCGACCCCGGAGCTTCTTCTTTTTGATGTCAGACAGAGACTCAAGTCGCTCGGGCAGTATGTGCTGTCACCTGAGGCCCTAGACCTAATTTTTTTGTCAAGTCCTATCCGAGAAGAAGGAAACGCTCATGAAGCATCCACTGAAGTTCCAGGCATTTCGGTTTTGAAGTCGACATTGACTGAGACGGAGCGTCAAACGTTGAGGGAAATATACAAGTTCTTGAATGGAACTGAGCCTTTCAGTGGTGAGTATTTGTAGATCGCTTCTGTACGCCATAAGTGGTCCCACCTATTATGTACATCCTATGATCTCATCCAGAACCACAAATAAATCAACCCATTTCGTTGGGAGGTAGCGGGCTCTCCATATAAATATAATGTGTTGACTTGGACGCAGGGCTCGTAGAGGCGTAACGCGAGGCTGAATTCTTGGACGGAGGGAGGAGGATAAATCTCTCTAGCGAATGATTTGGTATGCGTGGAAGATAGATGATGGAACTTTCGTGTGAATGAATGCAGAGTTTCAGTGGAATAACAGTGGCGGTTTTTGATTACAACGAAAGAAAGAGATGATTGTAAGGTAGAAAAAATAATGGTTCCAGGTGGCGCGTGCCTAGATCAACGATCATGGGTAGGAGTCCTGACGTGTGACTTCATCCCATCATCATGCTCGTCACCCTCGTGTAAACCTCGAGATTCAAACGTGCAGGTGTGTTTTGGGAGTTTTTTAACCAAGGAGGTCAGGCGCAAATCCATCATACGCATTATCTGCCTCTTCAATCATGTCTGACCAGTCTGCAGCAGTTCCAAAGAAGATTCGCGTGCAAGGCGTTTTAGCGGTTCCGCCTTTCACACAAACCACCATTTTTCCAAGCTCTACGTCGCTCAAAGTTGTCCTACCGGCCGTCTGGAAACCCATACAAACTCGTTATAAGCAGCTTCTTGGGGTGGAGCCTGTTTTTGGGGAAGTGGAAATCGCCTCCAGTGTAACAGGTGTGTCTTCGTTCTTGCCTGGTTCTACAGCTAATACCTTGGCAGGCAAGGCTTCTGGTATTCCAAACATTGGAGATCTTGCCTCCAAGACAGATTCAATGATCACCATCACGTACGAACTTAAAGACGCAGAGATCTTCGCAAAGTTGGCTGCCGATGCCGCAGAAGGGCGCGCGGCGCTTGCTGAGAATGTCGTCCTCACCTCTCAGAAGTCAAAGAAGAAGCGTACGTGACTTGACGTTCTATCTCACTTGTAAACAGCTCATGGCTGTTTAGGAGGAAAGACAGGCTTAATTACCGATGGCATGGACATGGAGGCCCTCTTAGCTCAGGTCCTAGAGAACAACCAGACATTGACAAAGCAGGTTCAGGCTTTGACGGAACAGTATCAGGATACGACGCGGGAGGTGCGAGACGTGAAGGAAGAAAATAGGACATTGGTTAAAAGAATGGAAGGTCTTGAAAATGAGGTAGGGGCGCTTAAAAAGGAGACATGTACATTGGTTGAAAAGGTGGTGGCGCTTGAAAAAGTACGTTCTACGACTACTTCTTCGCCTATTTCTAATGGCATTAACGTTTTATTCAGACTACCCAAGCTCTCCACAGGAGAGCCATCCTCGACCAAGCTCGTGACAAGCTTCTCGACACCTTTCAACTCAACCGATACAACTTCGCGACCGCCGAGCTTCTTCTTTCTGCCGTGGAACAGAATGTCAAGTCGCTCGGGCGGCTCACGCTGTCACATGAGGCCCTAGATTTGATTTTTCTGTCGAGTTCCATCCGGGGCGATGGAAATGCGGCGGCTCATGAAGCATCTATCGAAGATCTAGGCATTGCTGTTTTGAGTGCGTCATTGACCGAGGCGAAGCGCAAGACCTTGAGGGAAATATACAAGTTCGTGAACGGGACTGAGCCTTCCCTTGGTGAGTATCTGTAGATTACTTCTGTACACTATAATGGTGCCGTCTTTTGTGGTGCTTGTATTTGTCCTGTCGCCTTTTTCCATGTGATTGTTGCGCTTTCTTCATCATCTACACATTGTGCTTTCTTTCAGAAGTTAGAACATGCATAAATAAATCAACTCAACCCATTTCATTAACACCGCAAAAATGGATCAGTAATCAGGGCTTGGAGCATTGGCGACCAGATGTTACGAGGCTTTGTTGTACAGCTTATTTGTAAGATCGAGAAAACTGGGCGAAGAATAAGAGAAATTTGGACGTTACAACGTTACAACTTTAACTTTTTGGTTCAAACACTAATACCATTTCACATTTCATTCATTTACTTTGTTACAACAATTTCAATTCTTTTGAGATGATACGATTTCTGTATACACTAGTATGTATACGTTGGAGGAACAGTAGACTAAGACGTTGAGGTTGGGATTGCGAGAAAGTCTTCGTGAAGACATCAAGGTTGCACTAATGATGTAGGGGGTACGACGGTGCTCATATCAAATGGTAGGGAGCGTCAGAGCTCAAGGAATAATGATGATGTGGATATATGTAAATAGCGAAGGAGCACCGAAGCCGACGTTGAAAAATATAGTCGTCGAAGTTGATAACGAGTCCAAGGAAAAGCAGTAGCGCAGGGCGCGTCGTTGATTGAAATGAAGACGAAATGGAAAAGCAAAACGTGAATGTGTGGGGGGGATATATGCCGAAAACGCAAATTAGCAGGCTTTTAATCTTCGATGGAGTCTGGGAAAGGCGCGAACTGGACACCGGCGGATAGGAGGAGGTTCTGGCATATGTTGGCTCGTGTCCTCCAAACTTCTCGCTCTTTGGTGAGACGCTCGACCTTCTCCTCGAGGCCCTGTTGGTACTCTAGCTTCCTTTTACGGGATCGACGAGCAGCGACGGTGTTCTGGCGACGCTTGTACTCGATCTGCTCCTTTTCCGTGGCATTGGCAGGTAATGGAGGCTCGTTGAACTCATCCTCCTCCTCGCCAAACGCCGTCGACCGTGAGCGCTTCTTCGCGAACACAGAAGGAACTTCCTTCCTCGACGTGGCCGACGGTGTGACGTACTTCCGTGGCTGGGTGGGTGCGTCGATGGGAACGAGTGCCTCGGGGGTAACACCCTTGCGAGTGCCAGTGGCTGTGGACCGTCGACGAGCGGACTCCTCGACTCTGATCGGGGCTGGAGTCGCGACGAGGGAACCGAAGTCGTGGACAGGGGCAGACGGCGCTGGACTCGGGAATGAAGATGCATCAGGCGGAAGGAGAGGAGAAGGATAGAGGGAAGAGGGGTCGATCGTTGGGCTAAAGTCGTGGAGAGCGGGCGACTCGGGAGTAAAGGTGTAAAGGTTCTCAGGAAGGGCAGGGGCTGAGGGGTGTGCGGGCTTCTCGTACAACTCAGGGAATGCTTCCATGCTTGGGAAGAGTGCTCCGCCTTCAAAATCCGCGTCACTGAACATCCCCGTCATCATGTCATCAAGATCATCGGCGATGAGCGGGGTGTTGAGCAAGTCGGCATCAGGGGAGAATGAGAAGTCATTGGCGTCGGACCATGCCGGCGACGACCAAAGTTCTGGTGTCTGTGGTGTTGGGGGAGGCGGCATCGAGCTCTTGGAGGATTCTGAGGAGGTATCAGAGGACTGCTCGCCGTCATCGAAATCGTAGCATTCACCTTTGATAACCTCCAGAATGCTCAGCATGTCCTCGGTGCGGAAATCCGCGGTGTCAGGGGAGGCAGCGGTTTTATTGGCAGCGTCCATTGTATTATCTGTAGGCGTTTGACGTAGCATATTTAAGTAGTTCTGGGACAACGAGGCGAAGTCGAGTAGTTCTGGTTCTGGTTCTGGTTCTGCTTGTGTACGACGGGGTGCTGTTGAGGGTGCTGGAGGTAGACTTTGGGGTAGACCATGCGGGGCTATTGTGCCATGAGGGGCGGTAAAAACCTGGTTAGACGTCCGGGGACGTTGACGACGATGAGTTAGGACATAGTGAGAAGGGGTTGTTGGGGCACTTGAAACCGAAGGTCCAAGGAGGTGTGAGAAGGCATCTGTACGAGTGACCGGTGACGACAAGAAGGAAGCCGAGGCATTCACAATTGGGCGAACATCTTGGCTGCTGCTGATGGTTCGGGTATTGTACGAGGCGGAAATGGCGACGGGGGTAGTAGTTGATGAAGTGTTCGGTTGACGAGGCAACGCGGTGAGTGGCCTCAAAATTCTGAAATCAGGCGACGATGTCAGTTCTGATTTGATAGAATGTTGGGCAATATCGTCCCGCCGGTAATAAGATAGATGGTGCCCTTCGGCAATCTCCCTCTCACCCCACAAAGTGGAAGGTGAGGCGGCTCCATCCATCTCGCACGCAGAGCTCTCATCGTATCGCCGGGAATGCGAAGACATGGTATCACAGGAAAAAAGAGTTGAAATCGGTGCAGAGCCACCAAGAGCAAGCGCGCGCACTCAAAGCCGTTGTGTGGCGGGAAACAAAGTAATCGGAAACAGGAACTCACAGATAGCCAACTGCAGGAAAGGAACCAAGCTCGGAGAGACTGAGTCTGTCCAAGTCAGTGGTCTTGGTGGTGGGTGATAGGAGAACGAAAATTGAACCATCTGACTCGATCTCTTATAAACTTTGAAGCACAGCTTTTTTCAAACTCAGTCGGCCCCGCCCCCGGAGTAATGTCCCCGCCCGCCAGGAACGGATATGTACCATTTCGACGTCCTCACTTCATTAAACCAGTGTAGGGCTGTACATTACAACCCCAAGTAGACTTCAGCATTCCCCACATTCTCAGAGAGCCCCCGTTCCTCGCAGAAAGCGTTGCTTTCTGGACTCATGTGTTTCCCAGCTCGAGTCCGGACGAGTCATTTTCCTTATCCGGATCCAAGGCAGATGACAAATCGATGCCGACGATAACGGTAGGTCGTGTGTCCACGCGTCGTGATTTTAATTAGTACCGCCTCCTCGTGTGCGCCCAGTGTCGTTGCCAGAAAACGTGTCCCTTGTCGTGTCCATTTGCACCACGTCGTTCACTGTAATCGCTATGGCAGTCCGTCGGTAGAGACCCCAAAGTTCAAACCCAGGGCAAAGGGCATGGGCAAAGGGCCTATATGTTTATCAGTTGATGGGAAGGCCCAACCGACGAAATCCCGACCGACATCTCACGTCTCCCCAGAACAAGAAAGAACAGCTGAGAACAAATGAAATCAAGGTATGGCTCTGAATCAGGCGAAGGACAGGGGCACAAAAATCTGTAAATCCAGGCTCCACGGGCCACGGCAACCCGCAACGGAATCCGCGCAGCTGACTGAGCAGCATACGTGACGGGGAAAGAGCGTCAAAAGGCCATGATCAAACACGTGTAACCTCCTAATAGCCACAATAGAGAGCCCGCAGTCCTAGGAAGAACGTCTGGATTAAGCATGTGCACAGCACGCACGAGCGCTCAACGCGTCGGTCAGATGCCAGGCATGCCACATGTATCCAGGTTCGACGAGATGGCGGGGGGATTACCCCAAATGGATGGCTGCGGGCGCGCTTGACACACGCAAAAGGTCGGGAGACATTGATGGCGCAGCTTGAGAGGCACAAGGTTCACATAACCATTGTAAGAAGCCATGAAAACGCGCGTTCATGCCCGGACATCGCGCCGGTGAAGACGCAGCATCTTGAAACCTGGCTCCACGGGCGTTGACCCTGGGACCAAAAGACAAGAGTTCGCCGAGAGGCCCGGAGATGTATTCAATACAAGCAACTCTTATCGATCTTGAGACTCTCGCGCGATACCAGTCAGGGCGACCATGCGTTGAAGAAACTCGAATTGCGTAGTTTGAACTGACGCCCCATGCGTAGCCGCAGCCACCGCTGCGGTACGATCGGTGAATGTCCTGGATCGCAGCTAGCCAGAAAAAGGAAGCATGACCAGAGGAAGCTTAGAGCAGCCCTTTAAAGCTGGTATCCAATGAAGCTGCAGCTAGTGCCGGTCCATGGAGCCGGTCGACGAGGGGTATTGGGGCCATGTGTGTGTGGTTATGGGACCGGACCGTATGAGTGTTTAATCGGCTGAGTCGACGAACTCACGACGTCCGCGTTAGCGCGAAAGCCCAAAAACTTGTAACACCTTATCAACGTTTGAGGTGCTGATGAAATGGATAAATTGAGTTTAAAAGCGCACCAAAGTACTGTGTAGAGATTGACGTCGACATAAGCGCTACGCACGTATGAGTTTTAGAGACCAAGCATTGAATACTATGAAGCATGATTTATTAGGCGTGTTTATAGAATACAAGTAACAAGCATATGCGCACCTGAAACACGTAATCACCTCTTCCTAGGTCTTTTTCAAAGAGCGAGTCACGGCTAATAGCCTCATGTTTCGACGACATGCGCAACCCACGCTTCCCTAACACGACGGGACGAACAAGCGGCGGATGCATGGACCTAGAAACAAGCCATCGAATACAAAAATGGAGGAAAATTGAAAAATCAAAGTACATTCGATCGAGAAAGAAGTGGCGGCATCCAAGAAAGAAGAAGAGTTCTTAAAAAACGAGGCGCCAGCACTTGTTCAAATGTTTAAACAAAACTGCCTGCAGGCAATCAGGGACGTCATCGATTTCCCAAAACGGAAAACGTGCGTCAACACGAGGCTGATCTGGCGTCGTGAACCTGAACTTGACGCGTTCAACACTGAGGGACTGTGTCAAAGGGCAGGAGGAGAGTGGGGGAGGGAGGGGAAAGGACGGGGAAAGGACGGGGTAACTGAAAGATGAGGGAAGGGGCATTTGTGAGGTCCGCCTCCCTTTTATAGCGTTCCACGGTCCCGACGCCCGCCTGCCCGAGTCACCGACCAGATGACGCGAAAGATCATGATGTCATGTGATGTGACTGTTCGGGATTCAGGCTTCGGAGCCACTCCTCCTGACAACTGATGACACGCTTTGCGGGGATTGGTGTACGAGATGGTCCTTCTGGGCTCTGCAGAGAAACTAGAAGGTAACCTATATAAGTGGGAGATTCACCAGCACAGGCGAAAATATTTCTGACTCGACGGAACGGAAAAGGTGCGGAAGTCACTGTAAATTAACCGATCGCCTCCATGATCATCGCTTCTGATCAAAGTATCTACTTATCTAAGATAACGTCTTATCCTCGAATACTTACGCACTAGCCTCTCGTTATCGATCATTATCTCGTCGGCCAAACGTTATCACGCTCTCAGTAGCTCTCAGCAATGGCCAACATGATGTCGATCCCATATTAACTTTTGTCGCGGTCGATTCTGTTCGATGAACCTGAGGGACGTACTACGGTTTGAAGAATGCAAATAAATAAAGGATCGCTACTAGGACCAAGGTGCGAGAGGAAGACGCGAATTCTACGGGGGAACGCGCAAAAGGACAATCCAATCGACATGTTTGAAGGGCTCGCGAATTAGACAATCGAGGGCGTCGTCGGTACTGTTGTAAAATTAGGTCTGCATTCTTCTAATCTCCGAGCTGTCCTCGTTTGTCTACTCACATACGCCCTCGGAGTCAGGTCAGGTCGGCATTAAATTACCCACTGGATAGTTGGATAAGAGTGCGCCTTGTCGTTTGGCACATGCCTTTTGTTGTCACTGGGAAGTTTTTGAAGCAGAGACGGTTAACTATAGCAACACTCACCTCGTGTACACCACCATGCCACCCCGATCTTTCGATGAAACTTCCGCCGACAATCCCGATGGCCGGTCTGAATGTCTTTTTCATCGGCGTCAAGCAGAAACGTGCTATCTTGTCCACGCCTGACTTTTCCGTACCGGTCACTAAGCCGCCACAGACTAGTCATCGCATCAGCCCATCCGCCCATGGGCTCGGCATGTTTGCGACATGTGAGTGTAACATTGCTCAATCCGTGCAGGCTTATGAGTCTTGCAGAGTACGAGAATATGTTGAAGGTCTGCGTCGATAGACTGTTACCCGAAAGTCGCGGTGCCTTCTTTGCTTTGTACAACTGCCATACTTGAAGACGGATCCGGTCTGATTTGGGGTAGAGCTAGGACGAATAGTGTTGAATTCGTGATTAAACCGTCGAATGCCAGTGGTAATGACGACCATTTCTTCACCAACTCGGGGGCTTTCGACGCCATCATCTTACGTGTTTATCATAAGTTTGAAATTTCAATTCTTTATTACGAGGTTCCGACTGACATCTGTGCCACAGTTGCATACCCAATGCCAATTATCGCTTCGACGTCTCGTCCTTTTCTCTCCGCCTGATGATAGCTGCTCGAGCCATCAAAGAGGGAGAAGAAATTTCATCACCTATGCCGGCAATGCCCTTTCCAAAGCCGAGCGCCAAGAGGGTCCCTATGGCTTCACTTGTACATGCGACGCATGTATCGACCCTAACTCTGATGCCTTTGGGAAGAATTTCGAGGCATTGACTTAGATCTAGTTGGATTTGGTGTTCATACTGTAGTATAAGAAGTATACAGCGTATTAAGCAAGTCTGAAAGTGTTCTATCTTGATATTCTGAATCATACGCTACACAGTAGTCAGCAGGCACACGAGAATTAGACGAGTAGGTGGACACACAATTCGGATAGGTCAGGCTCCACATCTGGGATGCTAGGTAGATACTTGAGGCCAGGATGATATCTGAACCAGGTCTTGTCGTCCATTGCCACAAGTAGTGGATTTGAGGGGGAGAGACTAATCAGAGACCCGACAGTTGGCATGGGTCTTTGAAAGTCAGAGCGAAGGTCGTTGTTAGCCTTTACGGGTGTAAGAATTTTCAGGACACGCAGGACCACACAGCGACCTGATAGAGACTCTGAACGTGGCAATTGCTCAAAGCGAACCACAACCCGACCTAATAAGACAATAGGCGGTGAGTGTGAAAACAGTGGTGATTAGAAGAGATTTCAGTACCGGTGTAAACATGGGCGTATTTAGGAAACTTTAAAGGGACGTGGAATGGGCTTGGAATGATTAATACTTCGGACTGTAATTCGGACACTCGGACTGAAACAAGTGTTGGCCTGTAGGTTGACCGCGACAGATCAATAATAAATGGTTGCTCCAGGTAGAACAATGGTGTCTTGGCCTTAAATTTCAGATCGACGGCGAGAGTGGATAGGGCTTGCGCCAGTTCCACTTGGCCGTCCTCAATGAGTTGTTTTCTGAACGGAGCATACATTGCCAGGCCAAACTGGAGGGAACTGAGGCACCAGGGCATACCGTCGGGGCGGAGGAGATCAGTTCCCTTGGAAAATGCTGCTGGGTCACCTGATTGCACCAGGCGAAATCGAATTTGAGTGGTCAGAGCAGGAAGACGTGGGTTCCGGTGAAGATACAAGAAACCCTG
>JABAJS010007705.1:0-35799 GCA_018221635.1 Tephrocybe sp. 10521TJB
GTGACAAATAATAAACAAATAATTTAGACTTAGCAATGGGGTTCACAACTTTCGGGGGTTCACATATAGAATTATCCCATTCCATATGCCATAGATCATGTATGATCATCCATACGGACCCGGTGGCGCACAGCCGCGCCCATCGGAACCGACCTCCTAAAGTGCATTCTGTTACACGACATGGTACAAGCGGGATAGGCAATTTGGCGTGCCAATGACCAAGATTGGGAAGTCCTTAACTAACACTCAAAAATCTGTTCAACCTCTCACTTGTTAGTTCAAGTTGATGGACCAAGACTCCTACTACTCAGTCTCTTATGACAGAAACGACAACGAATTTACTCGATGAGCCAGATATTGATTTCTCCGAGTAATTCGAGGATGAAATAATAGGCATGTCGCCGTCAATTCTTGTCACATTTAAGTACTACTTATTCCGAAGATGATTGAACCACAGAGCCGACGTCCCGCAGCGGCGCGTGAGGATTTTTTTTTCTTTTTTTTTTCTCCTTTTTCCCAGAATAAGTATGACTTGTTTGGTCACCAAAATGGTCTCCTTGATATGGGCGACGTGCTATATAGCTGCGTTGTTGTTTGGAACCTGAGGACTTGAATTGCTGAGATGGTTAGGATTTCCAGTGAAGGCAAACATCAAATTCAAAGTATTCTGGTGAGCTAGCATCTCAATCGCGTTGACTTTTGGTCGTGGCTTACCGATGCTTCTCGTCAAGTCGGGCGCTGTGGAGAGTAAACGAACCTCTGGTCTCGTATTCGGCGCTACGAACATCGAGAACGAGTTATTCTTCGCGCAAGCTGGTCCACGAATCTTCAATGATCCATCAAGTGGACCTATGACAAAAGATACAATTTTTCGCATCTGTAGCCAGGCAAAGATGCTCGCTTCGGTTCATTGTTTCACAGGATCGAGTACAAGACACTGATTTATCTTCAGATTGCTATCTTTCAGCTTATCGAAGCGGGAAAACTCACACTGGACACAGATGCCGCTGAAATCCTTCCAGAGTTGGCAAACCCTGTCGTAGTGAGCAACCCGAAGCCGGGCCAACTAAATTATCAGCCCCCCGAGTCCAAGATCACCATCAGGCATCTGCTGAATCACTCTAGTGGCTTAGATTGTGGCCCAGAGAAAGGCTATGTGCGTGGCATCCAAATTTCGTCAGTATACTTGGCTCGTCAAGAAAAAATGAATCCCATTGGGCATTTCTTTGACCAACGAAAGGTCTGGCGTTAGTATGCTGCCTCTCGGCCCTTTCGTGTTGAATATTTCTTTTCTAAGGGACTTTATCCGACGCAACCATTAAAGTTTGAACCTGGTACTAGCTGTAGGTCGATTGGACACACAATACTAGACACACAGACTCACGTTATATGGCATCAGTTGCCTATAGCTTTGGATGTGATGCGTTAGGATTTATCGTTGAGAGGCTTACATCTCTAAGCTTGGAACAGTACTAGTAAGTGTGTTTATGTCTTAATTCTAGTAGGCTTTCATTCACCAGCTCCCGTAGCAAGGCAAACATATTCTTACCCTTAGGAATCAACAATACCTCCTTTTGCCTTGATTCCGATCTTAAGAAGAAGGTGGCTTCAATGTCGTATCGAGAATTGGATGGTACGATTGTTCCGTGGGACGAGCAAATTCTTCTTGTTGAAGATGACCCCGAGAAACGTACGCTGTCTACTTAACGATATAGTTATATTCTGACCACTCCTAGTCCATGTCCCTATGTCTGGTGCACTGTATCACTGTTCAATGAAAGATTACCTCACCCTTCTTCAACATCTCCTCCAAATCAAAGGTAAGTGACAATGGTCGATTTATACTCAGAAACTCTTAAATCCGCACCTCGCAGCTGGCATTGCCGTCAACCCTATCTTGACTTCTGCTTCAGTCGAAACGTTCTTTCAACCTACTCTTCCTCCTCTTGGCACGGAGGTGCTGAATAAATATCTGAAGACCACAGGGCAACAATGGAGCTTCGGGCAATGCCTGAGTACTGTCGACCTCCCCGGAAGGCGTCGGAAAGGTTCTGCTTGGTGTAAGCCCTGATTCATCCCAATTTCAATCGATGTATCTTATATATTTTGACAAGGGTGGGGTTGGGCGGGAACTTACAACGTCATCGATCCAGAGACAAGTGTGGCGCTTGTTTTGGGGTCTCAGCTGGTCCCTTCGCCCGATCCTGAGGTCGCGAAGATCTGGAGAGAAGTTGAAGAGGTGTTTTATCGGAACTTGGTTGCCGTGACACCAGTGGGGAAGGGTACCGAGGCTGCTGGCATGACTAGCTGTAAACTTTGAATCGTTTGTACAAACTGCAGGGGTAACCCCAGTATGAATACTTCTCTAGTAGGAGAGGAACGTCACAAGTCATTATCTCTTCAGAATAGAATCTAATTATGTAAACCATTGCGAATTACAGTAGTGCGTAAGCCGACTCGTCCATAACTAGACCAAACTTGCTTTCAGCCTTTTAAAGTCGGGTGTACCAAGGCCTGTGACCTAAAAGAAAAATAAGCAGACCACAATGTACCTTCATGATAATAACATACCGGATCCCATCCAACCCTAGCGCTGAAACCTGATGACAGGGATGCATTGTCAGTTTGTAAGAGCAAGAGTAACGAAGAACCGACCGTTGGTACCACATCTAGGATTGGAACCGGACACAATGTCATTCAACGCCGAGGGATAGCTGTACAGTAGAGGATTCAAAAATCCAAGCGGTTGCTTGCCTGCGGCAAGACGAGCATCATTGAGGAGAGAGAAAATAGCAGCAGCAGTCTGATATGCCATGTTAGATTGAATGTCTAGTTAGTGTGATTCCAAAGACGCACAGGAGCGCTGGCACTAGTTCCAGCAACGTTCTGAATGGTTCCATTGACGACGACCTGGAATCCGCTTGCCTGAGCAGAGATGTCTGGGTACGCACGTCCAGAAGGACTAGAAATCAAAATCGAATTGAATTACAACTATTATCGGATGAAGGAAACAAGGCGCACTTGAAGAGACCCGCGTATGTTGAACCAAGGCTGGTGAGGAAGGTCGAGACTGCAGAAGACTGATATGATTGCCTAGAGAAGTAACGAGAAAATCCACCCCCGGAGAAGCTCGCTCCGACTTCAGGTGCAACCTTAATAGTACCGCCAACTGCTGTCACGAAGGGACAACTATGAAAAGCTCAAAATATGAAAGCCAAATGAACAATGGGAGTGCCGACCTTGCTGGGAAGACAGGCTGGAAGACCTTTCTGTCGGTACCGTCGTTGGTTAGGCAGTCGCCAGCACCGACGCTAGCAATCATCATGGTGAATGAATGCAGCTTATGCAAAGATGGCTTGAACTTACCCCGAGTCACCGCTGGAAAACAATACGCTGACGCCCCTGGACCCGAGCTGTGCGAACAAGTTGCAGACGGTCGTAGCATAATCGAGGGGTACCTATGTATCTTTCCATGTAGATCAGCACATATGTGCTCGATACAGGAACTCACAGTTTGTTCGTCGTCTCCGTAAGAGGTACTGATGGTTTGAGGAATGGCAGTCTGGTTCAAAATGAAATTGAGCCAATCAAGATATGGTTCGTTGGTGTTGGTGGGTGAGGAGGAGTCGGGTTTGAAAGGAGGAGTTCCAGCGGTGCTTCAAACCAATCATGATTATGGAGTACGACAAGTCAATATTACTTACCTATAGTAAATGTTAGGTGTCGGGTACGCTATGCCGTCCGCGTATTGGATGTCGAGGTTAGCCTTGGAAGAATTGACGAGTCAGCGTAGACAAAGAGAAGCGTAAAGATCTACGTACCTCGACACCGGGATTACTCTGATTATTACCGCCGCCGTTCACCTGTACAACAGTGAATGTTGATCCGACTGCCTCAGGGCGATACATCTTGAAAAATGTCTGTAGAAGTCGGGTCCAAATCAAGAATTAGTCATTTGTCAATCTAAGAAACATGTCATTAACCTGGAGATCAGCGTAGCTAGCGAATTCGTCAAGATACCCGGCAACACCGAGCTTGTTGACCTTGGTGGAAGCAGGAACGTAGTCGGCGGTGTTGTATAATGCCCTGAGGCATGAAATGGTGATAGTGTTCGCGCAGCTTGCGGGGACAGCGGCGTTGTCATTAAAATCGTCCAGACTCGCGTCATTATTGGTGGGTTGGAGGAAGCTGGTTGCGCGCATACTGCGAACAGTACCAAAGTACGTGGTGGGTGTAACAACACTGACGTGGTCGTGCAGTTCGCGAGGAAGTGAGTAGCTCAAGGTACGGACGACTCGCTCAGAGGATGAAGGATGGTGATAGACATTGTACTTGGTATCGAGCATGCGCTCTGCTTCAGCGACAGAGACGCGGATGGTGACCCATTCGCCGCCGCCAGTACTATAGATAATGTTCTCAGGCGCGATAGCGTGATGTTGTAGCCAGGCAGCCACAGCTTCTCGAGAATCGGGGTGAGGAGCGACGAGAGCCTCTGCCTCAGCAGCAGTCAAGTGTTGTCCGTATCTAATTGAGGTTATCAGAAACGTCGTGTCGTCAGAGAGACATGAAGGTGTACCTAGCATGGTTGGGGTCGCTGATCTCCCAAAGGTCGGCAATGAGGGTATCGATCTTGTCCTGTTTCAAGGCGACGCGCAGGTCAAACTTGTAGTCAATCGGTGCAGGAGAGTGATATTCCCATCCTGCGGGTACTTCCACCCAAGAGTGCTTCACTGCTACATCGTTCCAGCGTCTGGAAAGGGGCGTGACGGCAGCGGCAAGGTTCAGAAGACCAAGGACAATTGTTATGGACCAGACCATCACGAGGGCGAATAACGACGCAAAGCTATGAGGTCCTTATATACATATTGCTTGGTCTTTCGCGATCGGCGCCCTGTCACTATTCAACCGAATAAATCTGGCAGGGCTCGCGCTTCCTGTCAAGGCTCATTAATCGCTCATTAGCGAATTAATTCTTGCTCGCTTCCAGACCCGTCTGAACTCAAAGATATCGCGGCGGCTGCCAGCATGGTCGAACTCCTTGGAACCTTTGTGTCAGGTCCCGTCGTTGGAGCTGGCCTAGGTCTGAAGTGAATGTCGGTCGCTTGCTTGATCCAAGGCTCGCTTAAGGGTAACATTAATGGGCCCCTTAGATTTAGGGGTTTTGGAAGGATGTACGTTGCATGTACGGGAGTAAGTATGGACTCGTTGCAGCACTAGTCGGAGCGAATGAGGCGTAACCAGTAGGGGGCATGTGGTGCTACTCCTGTTGGCAAGCCGGGCTTGCTCAAGGTCTACTATCGTCGTGCTCCTTGACAATGGCGGCGCTAGAGACATCTGAGCACGGAACGGAGCGGACTCGGTCTCGATGATGTTTGAACCATAGTGAAGGTGTGAAAGTGTAAAATGGATTCAACTTTCTCAAGAATCGATGAGTGAATCCATACCAACTCCTTTCCTTCCTTCCGTGGCGGGAAGATAGGCACAACTGCGACCATAGGTGGATTTTCCGGAGATTCATTTGGCTAGGAGAGGGGAGGATTTGTAGAATGACGGGTATGGGATATCTCTATTCGCCAGGCGTCGAAGCTATTGATTTATGCCAAATCCCCGAATCATCTCGATGTTCTTTGGAGGGGCGTCGGGATTCCATGTATCAAACTTTGGGCGCTATAAGCGGATCGGTTAGATGGTCCCTATCATGATAGCAGGCAACTCACGAGGTATAGGTTTACTATGCGCCTCGGTACCCTCGCAGTCTTCTGCAAAGATAACAGCTAGGCCTCTGATTGGATATCAGTATCCGAACGAAGTGATACTACGTTCCAAGCCTTGTCGATGCGCCAGCCAATATGGCTAAATGAGGCCCGTTATCAGAGACGAGGAATGGAAATTTTGAAGAAGGCGTACCGACGAAGGAACCAGGGTCCGGAATTGTCGGTGAAGAAGCGAATGACCGCAAGCCCATCGTCCAAGCCCGTGTTAACCGTGTCTCGACGAACTGGGTTAACCCAATTGTAGTTGGGATTATCTGCGCTTTTCACAACGTGGAAGGAATGTCAGGTACGGGGAAGGGTTCGTTCAGAGGAAGTTCAAAAGAGGATGTTATGTAAATCGTACCACATGAAGATGGAAGGGGTGCTGAACGATGGCCTTAAGCTCGTAACAGATCAAGAAGAATTATTGACTCACAGGCTGGCCGTAGCTACTGCCATATCTGCAACTTAACTGAAGAACTTGCAGACACTCCCCTTGGGTAACAGGCCTTCCGCGTCGTAGGTACCATTGAGTTAAAGAAGCACTGGAGTCTTAGGCGACTCGTGCATGAGACTGTTGATATCAAACAAGCCAGATTCAGGGTAATAGGTATGCGATGTTGATGTCTGTGCCACGGGTTACTTGGAGGCACGTCGATGTTGACTCTGGAGTGAAGGTTCTCCTCCTTGAGGACGGTGTAGGTGGTAATAGTGGGGACGCCAGACGTTTGCGTGAACAATTCACAGAGTATTGTCTTACAAAAATGTTGAGAGAGGGATGTTCGCCGTTGCCATCACCACTTGTGGATCGTAAATCTGGAAGGAACCTCGACTTCAGGATAAGCACCTCAGCTGAATTCTTACAGATGTACAGGCGTCTCACAGTCGACTGTCATAACCCATCATAGGGGTATAAGTCATACTCTGTAACAATCCATAGGATTTTGGGTCCACCGAGTTGGTTCGCAGGGAAATTGAACCCATAACCTATAACTCCATGCCAATATGGAACTCGTAACCCATCCTTTCTAAATGAAAAATTGAAGGATAATTGTACTTGAATAGATGGTAGCTGACGGCGAAAATAAGTTGCTTTACAGCGTTGATCTACTGGATCTTGACGACCATGCAGAGGGGTCTGCGTCTTACTTGGATGTCGAACTGATCTTTCGAGCCGCCGTCAGATACAGAAGACGATCTCGATACCCCTCTCAGTTCGAAGAGTGTCTGACATTATCGTTCTTGCACACGGCATCAGAATCCCACTAGCGCTGAAACATCAGCTCATCTTTAGGGCGGCGGCCGTATCGCTGTCGATGTTCCACGAAGAAAACCACTGAAGCAAGACGAAAGTGAGATATGAAGGACTTGACATCATTGTATAGGGAGCTATGAACCTCCCCATTGCGCTCTGGAGCAATGTGTTCGACGGCACGTATATATATGATGTATGTATTCTGGTCCGCTTTTGTCCAATAGTTTATTCAAATCCATCTAGGCCACCTATTTATAAATTTGAAAGCCCCAATTACATTAAACATAACTTATGTTAATTACAAAATGAATTAGATGGTCCTTTGAGCCGCAGAATGTCATATCTGGAACATCTCTAATTACCGAGTAAATTTATGCCAAATTCTGAATCGAACATAGACGGTGCATTGGTCATCTCGATGTTCGCTGGAGGAGCGTCGGGATTCCATGTATCAAACTTCGGGCAGAGTTCGAAGTATGGTGCTTTAAACGGTCGGTCAGATGGTCCCTATCATGATAACAGGCGACTAACGAGGTATAGGTTTACTGTGCGCCTCGGTACCCTCGCGGTCTTCTGCAAAGATAATGGCTAGTCCCCTGGTTGGATATCAGTATCCGAATGAAGTATTTGTACGTCCTAAGCTCACTTGTCGATGTGCCAGTCAATGTGGCTAAAGGAGGCACGCTATCAGAGATGGGGAAAGAAGATTTTGAAGAAGGCGTACCAATGAAGGAACCAGGGTCCGGAGTTATCGGTAAAGAAGCGAATGACCGCAAGCCCATCCTCCAAGCCAGTATTGACTGTGTCTCGACGAACTGGGTTAACCCAGTTGTAATTGGGGTTATCAGCGCTCTTTACGACGTGGAAGGAATGCTAGGTACGGGGAAGGGTTCATTCAGAGGATGTTCAAAGAGGATGTTATGTAAAGCGTACTCCGTGGAGATGGAAGGGATGCTGAACAATAGCCGTGAGCTCGCAACAGATCTGGAAGAAGAATTGACTCACAGGCCCGCCGTGGCTGCTGCCGTACATCTGCAACTCAACTGAAGAGTTGGGCTTCAACTTGTAGACGCTTCCCCTGGGCAGCAGGCCTTCCGCGTCGTACGTCCCGTTAAGGATTTGAAGGAGCACAGGAGTCTTAGGCGATTCGTACATGACACCATTGATATCAAACAAGCCAAATTCAGGATGATAGGTATGCTTGAACGCGATGTTGATGTCTGCGCCGTTGGGCCACGGGTTACCTGGAGGCTTGATATTGACAGGGGAGTGAAGGTTCTCTTCCTTGAGCGGTCGTGTGACGGTGTAGTTGGTTGTGGGGACGCCAGGTTTGGCGGTAGTGTAACGGAAGATGGCAGAGTTGCGACCACCGTCAAAGCCAGCATAGCCACGGGTGGGGAAAGGATTAGCGCGAATCCAGTAGTTGTCCGGGGGCTGATTTGCGTGGACGATTACGGAGTAGCGTTGTCCTGCGAAAATGTTGAGGGAATCGACAGTTAATGGATCAGTATGTTCGCCGTCAGCTTCAATGATAGTCATTTGGTGGCTGTGGATAGTGAAATTGAAAGGAGCGTCGCATGAAAGGCCGATGAGGCGAAAGCGGTATCGTTTGCCTGCTTCGACACTGATGACAGCCAAGTCGGTCGCAGTGCCATTCACGGTGCGGCCAAGACCGTTGATGAGCGTCGTCATTGGCTTTGCAGGATGTTCTGGAGCAACTTGGTGGTACCTATTGAATAAGTCAGTTTAAATTCTCGCGGTCTCACAAGCATCTCACCAATCCGCCAATGTGATGATAGTAGATTCTATTGTCGAAGTGAAAAAATTCAATGACGGATAGAAAATACATCCTGCATCACTGACCGTCATCAATGTCGTATAGATCGAGGTACGGGTCATTGTCATCGTACACGATAAACGCTCCCCGAAGCCCATCGCAGTATTGTGTTGCTGAGTACCGAGCACGTCAGTTTAAGTGATGCTATGAACCCACGGGACTTACAGTAATGAGAGTGGTACCAGAACGTACCCGCTTGGCTGGGCACCTCGAAGTCATATTGAAAGAAATCGTCGGGAACGATGGGGCACTGAGTCACCATTGCTGCTCCATCTGCGTAATTGGTACCGTTTTGATATAAGCCATGCCAGTGCTGTAGGGAGAATGTAAAAATTACGACTAGTAGTAAAATTCGAGCGTCCTCACGATGGTCGTCGCACGCAGCATCCTCGAATCTGTCAAAGAGTTGGTCACGTTCAGTTGAAACCGGTCCCCCTGATGAAATTAGTTCTCGACTCGCACATCTCATAACCTTTTAATTTCACCTTTTTTCCTGCAATGACAGGGCCCGGGAAGGTTCCTCCAGCAAGCACAGTACTATAACATGGTTACTACGACGATGGGAGATGGGGCAGTAACGAGGCTCACGGGCGAAGGAAGCCGTCCGGCGCAAGTTCTTTGTTGGAGATGACGAGGTCGCCGACAGGTCCAATTATGACCGCTTGAGCAACGTTGAAAAGGCAGATAGCGATAGCACAAAGGAAAGGAAGGTGCGCGAACATGATGATTGGGCCAAGCACCATAGAAATGAGTTGTTTTTATAATTTTCGCCGCATCCCCCTGTTCGGGAAAAGGACCAACGAAATAGCAGGATTTTTTGAGAGGTAAATTGAGAACCTGTCAATCTGTCGCAAAGTTCGGGCGTCGGTTGAGGAAAGCACCGGATGTTCTCCTCTTCTCCTTTGGAAATGAATGACTTCTAGTGCGTTTCTACCGGTAAAATCACTTGTTGACAAGAAGCATGTACCGGGCCTGAGTCTTGAGAGGTTTCGCTTGCCCTTAGCTGACGCCGGACTTCATCTGCGTGCTGATCCGAATGCTAAGCTGAAACCTGCTTCGGACCTCTCGCGCTCTCATCCGCCCCGAGGCCCAACGTGACAAACAGCATGCATGTACAGAGTACGATAAGGTGGCATGTGGGTCAGAGGATTCGGTTGTGAATCAACGAATGGTCCGGTATTGAGACTGAGTCATTAACGAATCAGTGTCCCCAGGATCGCCGCGTTCAATAAGGAAACTTGTGAGGTATCAGGCCAGGACCAGGAGGTTCGATGATGCTTGCATCTCGGGCGGCTGGTCATTCTCTGCTGACAGAACGTGCACCTCTATGATAAAACTGCACGACATACATTCCATCAGCCTCAGAGGTGTCAAAGACCTCCGGGATTTTGGAAGACCTGACATCAAGGGCCGCATACTACGCCATGGAGATAACAGAGCAGAAAATGGTAAATACAATTTGGAAGCCTGGTGTTCTGAGCACACAGTGAGCACATGAGGAAGTCGAAGCAAGTGCAAAGGCAACCTGAATCGCCCTTCACTATGGTTTGTAAGAAAGGTCGCAATCAAGCATGTACACACAAACTTGGAACTCTAAAATACTCTAGTTTGAGAAACCTAGTCTAATGGCCGGCTTGCTGAATGAATACCTTGCCCCTGACGGTATCAATCGTTCGTGAGTCGGCACCTCTTCGGGCGAAGCCATTGAACCACTTGCTTACACTCTGCTCTAGGACCGTCGTTGCTGGATGCGCCATTATGTATGTAATCTTCTAACCACCGTTACTTGACTCTCAACTTGGACACAGGGTGATATTATCACGATCAATGTGACGAATACTCTGCATGACCCGACCACGTTGCAAGCTACGACCATAGTACGCCTGCAAACTCCTCAGTGATCATCCCTCTCCCGTTAACTTTTGTCGCAGCATTGGCATGGTATATTCAAACTGGGCAGACGGGCCTGCGATGGTGACACAATGTCCCATCGTCCCCAATGACTCTTTCGTCTACGAGTTCCCCGTCTATCTATAGGCCAGAACATTCTGGTACCACTCCCATTACGGTACGTGGATCGAAACTCGAACCAGTCATTGTCGGGTTGTTTATCAGTCGCCTTCTACCCTACCCTCTCAGTACTGTGATGGACTTCGTGGACCGTTTATCGTTTTGATGACCCCTACCAAGTACCCGATTCTGCTCCTGAACGAACTCAAAGACCTATTGCGACTCTCATAAATGGTTTGGCCGCTCTGAAAACGGCACTGAAACCGAGTTGGCAGTCATCAACGTTCAAAAGGACAAACGATACCGGTTTCGCCTCACCGGTCTATCCTGCGATTCTTCTTTTAACCTCACGATCCACAACCACAAAATGACGGTTATCGAGGCCGATGGAGAGTACACCGCTCCGCTTGTGGTAGATTCTATCGAGGTCTGGGCTGGACAGCGCTACTCGGTAATCGTTAACGCAGAACAGGACATTGGGAACTACTGGATTCGCGCGGACCCCTATTTTTCCAGAGGACGCCCTGGCTTTGACAATCCCCCGGGCAGAAACTCCGCGATCCTCCGGTACGAAGGCACGGTTGCAGAAAACCCTACGACGGATTGGCACAGCACGCACCCGCTGCAAGAGGTTGACCTGCACTCCATCTACGATACACGACCTCCCGGAAACCCATGGTCTGGAAGTGCAGATGTTAACATTCCCATCAGACACCCCATTTTCCAGATCCCGGGCCCACGTTTCGAGGTCAACAATCACACTTTTACGTCTCCAAGTGTCTCTATCCTTCTCCAGTTCTCAACAGTGCATACGATACCGACGTACCCTGCCTAGTGCACATGGCAAGGGATAACTTTCGCAAGCGGCGCCAACACTAGCGTGAATTATTATATCAGAAAAAGTATGATAGAAGTGTGTATATAATCAAGGTCGCGACGGCGTTTTAAAGTAGTTGATAAAGTAGTTGATAAAGTAGTTACGATAGATGTGAAGGTCCGATATCTTGCAATACTTCCCTCTGACGGAGACAAGCCAGACTTCATCTGCGTGCTGATCCGAATGCTAGGCTATGTGGGTTGGGCCGCCGGATGGGCCGAGCGGATCGTTAGCATCCCCAAGATCGCCGTGTTCAACTGCAAGAGAACTTGTTCTGAGGTATTAGGGCCAAGACCAGGCGGTTCGATGACGCTTGTATCTCAGGAAAATAGGCTTGCCGGTACATGTCCTGCGCTGGTGTCATTCTTCCAACAACTGCTGACAGGACATGCACCTCTCGCGGCCAAGCTGCATGACATATATTCCGTCAGTTTCAGAAATGTCAAAGGTCTCAGGGAGCTTGCGGGTATTTACTTCCATCAAGGGCTGCGTGTGCCGTGGAAAGATAACAGAGCAGAACATGGTACGATTTGGACCAGTGACAGGGATGAACTAGAAGTCAAGCAAAAGAAGTACTTAATTGAAGACGGAAGCCTGGTTCTAAGTCTTTGAAGCCGAGGAGAAATGAGGAAGTCGAATTCGAAGCAGTCGACGAGTGAGCGCAAAGGCAACCTGGATAAGTCCAGCATTACCCTTCATCGTCATAAATGTATTGATTGGACCACCACTACTATTTCATGTAGTAACATTCAGTTATTCTGATATCAGAGAGGGGGATGAAGATTCTAAAGAAGGCGCGCCGCAGCAATGAAGGAACCATGGGCCGGGGCCGGGGCCCGGGAGTTGTCGGTGAAGCATTAAAGAATTGGATGGCCGCAAGCCCATTGTCCAAGCCTAAATTGACGGTGTCTCGACGTACTGGGTCGACGCCGTCGTAGTTGGGACTGGGTGTTCAGCAAGCTGAATGCCTACATGGACAAAACAGCTTGTGCGGCAGAGAACAGTGGACTGCGACGTGCGTCAAGCGCCGTGATCAAATTAAATTGGACTTGCATTCTACCACCATGTTTTCTCTAGCCCGCACCATCGCGCATCCTGCAGTTGCCCGCGCATATGCCGTCGTGCTTCTGCGCTTCATACTCTGCCCGACCTACCATATACTTATAATGTGAGTTGGCATAGAAAACATTTACCAAACGTGGAAACAGTGCTAACGCCGAGAAAGGCCTAGAGCCCCATATCGCAGAAGAAATCATGAAATTGCACCATACAAAACATCACCAAACCTACGTAAATGGTTTGAACGGGCCGAAGAGAACTCGAGTCAACGAAGGAGAAAATTGCTCTTCAACCTGCGCTCAAATTCAACGGCGGCGGTTTGTCATTTCATCCTGAACTCGAATTGTCTTTCATATAAGTCTTACTGCAGGCCACATAAATCACTCTTTTCTGGAAGAATCTGGCTCCTGCGGATAAAGAGAGCGGCAAGCTCGAAGATGGCCTGTTGAAGTCTGCCATCGAACGGGACTTTGGTTCTTTTGAAGCGTTCAAGAAAACGTTCAATGCAAACACTGCTGCCATACAGGGAAGCGGTTGGGGCTGGCTAGTGAGTCAAAACTGTGGCGGTCGCTTTGTTATTCTCACTTTGGTACAGGGACATAATGCGGCGACCAAGAAGCTCAAAATTGTCATAACAGCGAACCAGGACCCTCTTCTCTCGCACACGCCCATAATTGGTGTCGATATCTGGGAATATGTGTGTATTCGCTGCCACTCTGCTACGAGGTCACCAAGTAGGGGCCGTGTGCATAGTTGACATCGAAATTGATATGTACCATCGGTGGAAGTCCCAAAGCTTTCAGAGTTTATCATATGCGGCGCTAAGGCTTACCTCGACCTTCGCCTCGAACCGATTCGCCGCGTTGTGCACAAGACACTTGTGACTGTGACTGTCATGGTCACGTGTTTGTCTTGACTCGTGTCAAATTCAAAGCCTACCGACTTATGCACAATCTATCACAACCTGAGCTCCTACTCACCGCGATTCGTGGCCCTCACGATATATGGCCTGCCTCGAGGCGATTTTACCTACTTCAAATCGAAAAGCATGGCCTCATGACACGTCAAAACGCAAAAACAACACCTACATTTTGGCAGATAACCACACATATGGAACGCGTTCATTCTTGTTTTTTCACGATAAAAGGACCAATAAGCTGCAGATACAGTATCTTTCTAGACAGAGAAGGTGCAATGTACCCTCCCGGCTCGAAGTTGACCGTACCTCTCCTAAGGAACGACTTTGCAACCGCATTGTTGGCCTCTCCTTCTGATAGTCATCGTTTTGCTTTGGTCTACCTCAGTTATACCTGGCCAGCTACAACATGTCCATTGTGCCTTCTTAAGGGCTATGATCACGTATGTGCTCGTGCTTGCAAAGCCGATCCTGGCTGATGCATTGCGCTGATTCCTCCAGCCTCAAATGGGCCATTTCATCTTACGCATATGAACGACGCGCTCATCCAACAACTACGTACTACATTTATGCCGCGTTAATCGGGAAATGCCATACGATACGCCACCTGACAACGCAACCACGACAGCACCTTATCAAGCAACTCTCGCCTCTTTATGCCGCATTCTTCGGGAAATTCATACACTTCGGCTTGTTTTGAATGTGTTGACTTGGGTCTGTCTCCATTGCGTCCCCATAAAAGGACTGCATTTATAACCAGCAATATCACCTGCGAATACCTAATTACTCGATTCCTCTAAGACCATGTCCACGAATATCTTCCTCTTAGGTGCCACAGGGTACATCGGCGGCTCGGTTCTAGAGCGTTTTCTTAAACGATCGGATGTCTCAAGCCTGAACTTCACAGCCCTGATACGTTCACCTGAAAAAGCCGCCAAGTTTGCGACCTTTGGTATAAATGTTGTAGTTGGCTCTCACACAGATGGTGACTTGGTCGAAAAACTCTCATCTGAAGCTGACGTTGTGATTTCTGTGGTAGGTTTTGCGTATTCGTCGCAGGTGGTATTTGTTGTCTCCGATGACTCGATGGTCCACAGGCTGACTCCGACTACCTCCCGGCAATCCAAGCAATCCTCAGAGGCCTCGAGAAACGCTACAGAACTACCGGAATCCCTTCTATTTTCATTCACACTTCGGGTGTGGCAGTTGTCGCCGATAACGCTAGGGGGTAGCACTCTTCCGAGACGATCTACGATGATGCCAACACTGATCAGATTGAGGCACTTGATATCACTCAGGTGCATCGCTCGGTCGATGTAGAACTTGATGCGGCCGATGCAAAAGGTATTTCCAATCCTCAAGAATTTGTCTGAGTCGTCATCTCAGGAAGTATCGTAGGATATATCAGGACATATATCATCCTCCCAACTAGTGTCTATGGCATTGTTTCGAACGATTTCGTCAAGTTCGGCATACAAAACTCGCGTACTATGCTTTTCCCACCTCTAGTGAGTGTAGCTCTCGATCGTGGACAAGGCGGGATCTACGGTGGGGGCAAAAACGTTTGGAACAATGTTTATGTTGATGATAGTATGTGGCCCAGCACTTGACTCGATAATTACGATCGCTCAACGAAACTCTGCAGCCGTTGAATTGTACCTCGTGTTGTACGATTCCATCCGCACCAACCCCGCAGGCACGGGCCATGGTCGTGAGGGGTATTACTTTGCAGAGAACGGCACACACACCCAATACGATGTCGCCAAAGCCATCTCAGAGACTCTTGTTGAGATCGGCAGGGGTGCAAGTTCTGAACCGACCCCGTTCACACAAGATGAGATTGATAAGTATTTTGGGCAGTTCTTCGCAGATATAGGGCTTGGGTCGAACGCACGATGTGTTGCAAATCGTTCGCGCGCCATTGGATGGAGGCCGAAATACAAGACAAAGGATTTGTTGACTAGTCTCAAGGAAGAAGTAGATGCGTCTTTGATCACATTGAAGGGGACGAATTGAGGAGACTGTTGATGTCCTTTCAACCTACATTCCCTTGTTCGATAGGAATAGACACGATAGCAAGAGACTGAGAATCTAGCCTCTATTGATCTA
Organism: Tephrocybe sp. 10521TJB; assembly: GCA_018221635.1. NCBI lineage: Eukaryota > Fungi > Basidiomycota > Agaricomycetes > Agaricales > Lyophyllaceae > Tephrocybe > Tephrocybe sp. 10521TJB. The sequence continues at coordinate 15,817 of JABAJS010007705.1, forward strand.
CGTATCTTCCATCTTCGAAATTCACGGTTTTTACGGTCTCATCCAGGAATGACACCAAGTGGGGAGTAACTAGTAAGCTTCAGCTCAACATTTTAGGGCGAATCATCCCGGCACATCGCCCCTACTGACACGCTGAGTTTACCCTTCCCCGCTTCTTCCACATGTAGAAACCGCCTTCTTCCTTCTCGCGAACTATAAGTCCGCTGTTCCGGCCTCAACTGCGACAATACAAAGTGTTGGCCGGAGAGGCTCCCGGCACTGTGGGTGGTGCAATATCGCGGACTACTGTTCCTGTGGTCGTGACTACCAAAGGTAGAACTGGACAACTTGAAATCCAGAGTTGCCTCATCGAGTCGCCTCCCCGCAAAAAAGGTAATGGAAGGTAAAGATTTCTAGAAGAAATGGTGTTTGGGAGCAATACGTCTGGCGTGTTTTTTTGCATACTTTCTAGGATCTCGTGTTGTTGTATGATTGCATTACGTGTAGTGAATAGCGTCACGATCTTCTGTAGGCTCAGGCGGCGCCGACACTCGTATCCAGAATTATTATATCAGAAAAATGAAGATAGAAGTGTGTGTACAATGAAGGCCGCAACCGTGGCGTGTATAAAATAGTTACGATAGATGTAGAAATCCGATATCATGTAAAATCATAGTTTGGGCCTGGAATGTGATAGAACTCGGAGAGTGCTTCAATATCGGTATTTGGGCGGAATATTTTCCTTGTTGGCCTTGCTCGATCGCTGGGAGGAAGAGTTACGAGGATCCGATCGCTTTTGAGCTCCCAGGTACTTCGAAGCCACCATAGGCGAATGAAGTGTTGGTACATTTGGAGAGCGTGCAACGCCTAATCCAGGTGACCGAGAAGCAGACGTCATCAGTGTGAATGGGTCTCGTGAAGACATAAAGTGAGCTCGAGGCGCAGTGGGGGGGCGGCGCATAGGAGCGGCTGAAGCATCTTGGCGGGATTCGTCAGAACTTGCCACAAGGATAGAGTTGTTTAGGGTAGAGAGGTATGTCAAAGAGCCAGAGTCAGAAGGCTGTTCCATCTTGGAGTGATCGACACTTGTTTCTGGATAAGAGGTAACGACAGAGGGACTCGTTGGACTAGACAGTGGCGTAAGATGGTATTCCGTGGGCTTTAACAGAGGCGTCTTCGAAGGCACAGAACGAGATGTATCCCGAGTAGAGCATGCATAACGGCGCCGTTTTTTCTCGGAAAGAGAATTCGAATGACGGGAGTCTTCCGGCTCCCGCTGACGTTTTGGCGGACTGAGCAAGTCGATGGTTGATCAGAGATCATAATCAATCAAAATTGGGATCGACGCACTGGGTCTTCATATACTCATCTGCGGCATTCTGTAGCATTGGTACAATCACCCGTTTTGCCCGATCTACAACCTCGCTTTCCAAGATCTCCGCACGCCCCAATTCTTGAAAAAGAGTGATCATGTCGAGCTCTTTCTGCGTCATTTCACTGTAAGATACCATATCTCCGTCGAAAAACATCATATAGTTAAGAGACAGGTCTAACACAAGAAGATCGCATGACATCTATATGGGCGAGGGCTGAAATATGACCAAGAAAGCTGATCAATGTTTAAAAGAAACGCACCGAGAAAAACCCTCGAGGCATATGTTGGTGTTCCTTATGTTGTATCTCTTTTACAATGGGTCGAAAGATTTTGTCAACACTCAAAGCTCGAGGCATCGCCAAGTTTTGCGCCTCTTTGATAGCTTTTCGAACAGCGTCTTGTAGACCGACGGCCAAAGATGGCATGAACAACAGAAGGCTCACAGAAGATATAATGGGTGCGAGGAAACGCCTTGGTGATAAACTGGGCCTCGTTTGAAATAGGGGTCGTGCTTGAGGTGATAGAGTCCGAAAGTAACGTGGCTAACAGGCAACTAAAACCTAACATCGCCGATTTTGGCTATATTTGGCGGCCACGCGAGATGTCGATGAGGTCCGAACGCGTTCTCACATATTGGACAATGAAAAACTAAAAAAAAATATTCAGCATGAGAACCGCTATTTTCTAGTCCCTCTATTCTTGAAAAGTATGTAGATACGCACGTCGACTGGCGACCAGTAAGAAAGTTTTGCATACGCGTAGTGAAAAGGGTCCCATGTGCACACTGATACACAACCAACGTAGACGAGAATTGTAGAATGACATAAGGACCCATGGACCGTAAGAACGCCAACCACCAAGACACGCGCACTCATCTGTAGTCCAAAACGAAAAAATGATGCGGCGCGCGGCGGAGTTTCCATAAATTGAACCCAGCCGAAAGCCAGAGTCCGAAGAGTCCACCACCCGCCCTACCGACACACGTGGCGCTATATATTCCAATTCGTTCGCCCTGAGGACTCAGTATTGCTATGTCGACACCTAGATTTCGCCTGATATCTCTCTGACCCCTTTTCGACTTGCGACACAACATCCCCCTCTCCAGCTTATTGCTATACGGGATAGTCCAATAGACTTAAGCTCGTATGTCGTGACCGAAGCAAGCCTCGCACATCAAGTCGATGTCTCTTGCATCTCCAGTCGCCAGCTCATGCATCAACTTGCGGTAAGTTCGATGACTTCGCGCATGCTTTGACTCGAAACTTGATCGCAGTCAATACGTTCGACCTTCGCCTGTTATCCTAAGCTCGTTCTTGTACGAATGACTTCCGAGTCGGCAAGATCGAAGCGTCATCCTAGAATGATACGATAAGTACTGACCAAATGCAATTTACAGAATTACGTGTCCTTGGAGAGGTGAAATATTGCTCGTACCTCCAATATTGGGTGTCATTGGCCTGTGGTGAGCTTTTGGTTCCAAATACTAGAGACTGGTGTGCTGCTTGCTCTTATACGATTTGACTTACGAGTCAGCAAAATCGTAATCTCATCATTATTGATATAAGTTAGTTCAACCTCCTAGAGTGACACGATAAGTACTGACCGAATGCAATTTCCAGAATTACAGTGTCCTTGAAGAGGTGAAATGTCGCTCGTATCTCCAGTTAATATTACGTGTCCTTAACTTGTCTGGTAAGCTTTCGGATATTGATTCCAAATACTTACTACTGCTTGTGCAGTCAGGCGACTGACATTTACGATTCTGAACCTCCCCAGCAGCTTCGCATGCTGAGAGTTCATGCGCAAAATGATGACATCACTGGCAAAACGCAATACTTCAGCTGCGAACTTTTGAATGGTGGTCCTGGATATGTAATACTTGTCTGCGTGGTTCGAATCCATCGTATCAACATTCTTCTGTCAGCCATGAAACAGTGAATAATCTATCCAGACCGTCTTTTATGTTCACGTCAGTAGGCAGCGTGTTGACATTGTACTCTGGATCTTCCTCTGGCTTGTGGTCCTCTAGTATTGAGCTCCTTGAAAGAAGAGTTTGTCGCAGCTTACTTGTGGATGTTTAGTCTTCGTTGTTGATTAACAAGGCAATTCTCCGGCTTTGCGGCATGTTCTCGAATTTTCGTTGTTGTGCCGATGAACAATGCTCTAAGGCTCACTTTTTCGCGGTCACATGAGCAAACATAATTTTACCCCCCTCAATACTACACTCGATTACTTTCAACATACTGGTTTCCAGAATCGAACTGCTCCTGCGAGCTCCTTATCTCAACGTGCATTTATCAACCATCCAAGCTACCCATCCACAACTTTCATTGTTCATCCTTCTCTCTCTTCTCCTCGTCAACTATTCAAGATCATTTCTTTATCATTAACGGTATGTAAAATCAACATTCTTCCAATCCAGATTGATCATGCTTCCGCACACACTCAGCGCAATCCCAGACATCAATTCAACCAAAAAAATATCACTTCTGAACGTATCAGGCAGCACAGGCAGCATATAGCATGATGTATTACGAGGGCCGAAACTTCGCGCTAGAGCAGGAGCCTCTTCCTCCTCGCATCACTCCGTGGGGGGCACCTATACCCCACCTTGGTGCTCACAATGTCCCAGAAAGGCCACCAACGGCGAGTCCTCACGACGAGGAATTTCTTCATACAAATACTCCAATAGAAAACTACGGCCACCATCCACAATATCTTGAGGATAACCTTCAGCAGCATCTCGAGCTCCGTTCAGCCCTACCCGACGGACTCCCCCCCATACTACCTTCCGAAGAGTCTCCACGTAATGATTACTCATATGGACCTTCACGAGGGCTTGGGAGCTACGTGCGAGCATCGATGCGCACGGCACTCCCAGAGCCTTGGGTGTTTCTGCCGCCACCGACGGCACTGATTCCCAATGGACTGTCAACCTTTGCTGATGGAGCCCCATTAATGGATGAAAACTCGGATACACGTGATATCGAGTTTCCGCCTGAATACAAGGGTGTTTCGAAGTTGACGAAGCCAAAAAAGTGGACAAAGCGAACATCGCCGCAAAACCCCAATAAGCGACGCCGAGTTTTAAAGACCTCGCCCACTGCGGATGAGCAGAAAGAAAAGAAAAGAATTGTTAGTGGAAATGACAAAGCAGTCGAAAAAGTGTCATCGAAGAAAGACAAAGGTGGTAAATGTTCTTTCTGCTTTAACAAATTGTACGCATCATATGACCGTTTCGGTGATTGATTAAAGCATTGACATATCTACGGTTAGCATTACATGCAGTCGCCGCCTTAAAGATCATTTCTTGGTGTGTAAAGGACGAAAGAATCCGCCACAATTCCTATACTTGCTGGACGGGTTGAGTGAGGAAGAAAAAGAAAAGTGGTTTCAAGAGGGCAGGATTTCAAAGCTCAACGGTAATTATATGGTCGTGGTCTGTCAAAATGACGTCAAGCAAAATACCCCGCAAGGGAGCCCTTCGCTCACCTCAGGTTCACCCCAAACATCGAGTGTTATATCCGATTTGGACACGCTTTCGACGAGCTCTCTGGCGACGCCCGACTACACCCTTTCACCACAGGCCTCGAGCGTTTTCTCCGAGTCTCATTCCAGCTTCTCAGAGACACACTCTCCGGTGGCGTCCGACTTCTTAGACGCGCCGTCTATCTTTATGGCTGATGAACCCAGAGGAATCTTAACGACCTTAAACAATTATTACATATCCAGAGGAAAGGATTTCTTCCTATTCCTGGAACCATCTCCCCGTCAATCCAATACTTTGGGTCCACAGACCTCGACGATCACGATTTTAACTTCCCAACTGCGGCACCCGCCACAGCCTTAGCGCCGCATCGATTTTACAATCCTTACCATGTAACACCCTTCCACAGTAATCTCATGCCATGCTCTGAAACCCTTCCCTCTCCCATTCCCATATTGATACACATGGTGTTTTGAAATTGAGTAGGCAGGCTTCACTGTACATATGGTAGCATCAGATTGTAACTGGCATCAAAGCAATGTTTATCTCGTTCTATTCTATAATATTTTACAAGGCATGACAAAGTTGATGAGAACGATACAAGTGATGGCGGCTCACAAGCTGGACCTACTAACATTATGATCAACGCGGGGTGTTTCAAGGCGTTGATCGGATTTTTGTACATAAAAAACCCTCCCCACGTTTCTTGATCGCTCAGAAAAGCTGGTCTTTCTCTCTCTCACGCCATTTGGCACGCACTGTATCAATAGTTGTCCATGCTTCCCGCCTCGATCCTCGCAATTCTTGTACTCGCACTGTCCACATCAGTCTCCGCACACCCGATGCCCATGAAGGCAATGCTTCACAAACTTCTACCCCCGCCCAAAGCCAGGTGAGTCTTGATGTTTGCTCAACCCAGCCTGATAACATTCAACCACGAATAGATGTGATTCTGTCGTCTTTCAATCGATGAGCGAAAAGGAATGTGCCGAGGAGCGAATTAAAAAGTCTAGTAATGTGTTGGGATTTATACGGCGGGATTGGGAGAATGCCAACGAGTGTAGATGGCCAGAAGAGAATGGGAGAGACGAAGGATCTTGCTTTTTTAAATATAGGCCTTGGTAGGATGATGACGAGTATAATCTCAATTGGGCATCGAGCTCGTGATCAAGACGGCAGCATGTTATATTGCAGATATATCACGTTATTTAACACATACATTGATAGATCATGTCCAGGGTTAGGCGTGTAGGTTGTACATGTATTGCATCACAACTTCGTCCTCGCGGCGAGCTTCTCCTGAAGCTTAGCCTGAACCCAACATCAATATGAAGATCGAAGAATGCAAGAAAAGCCACGTACTTTGACAGTGTCCATATACACATCAGTGACGACCCAGTGCTCCCTCTTCATGCCCTTTCCATGGATGGCGAGTGCCAAATCCTTTGTCATGATCCCGTCCTTGTCAATGACCTCTACACACGCGCTTTCAAGATCGAGGCACCACTGGCGAAGAGCGTCATTTCCGTCGAGTTTAGCACGATGGAGGAGCCCCCGAGTCCATGCAAAGATCGAGGCGACGGGGTTCGTCGACGTTTCGTTGCCCTTCTGGTACTCACGGTAATGCCTCGTAACAGTTCCTGCGCAAAGGGTTATTAGACGTTGTTGATGTCACAAGGAACAACAAGAACACACCATGAGCAGCTTCACTCTCAATAACGCGTCCGTCGGGCGTGATAAGCTCGGAGGTCATCATACCCAGACTTCCGAAGCCCTGGGCAAGGATGTCACTTTGGACATCTCCGTCGTAGTTCTTGCACGCCCAGACGAAGCCTCCAGATGATTTAATCGCCTGTGCTACCATATCGTCGATGAGGCGATGCTCGTAGTAAATGCCAGCTGCATCGAATTGGGCCTTGTATTGCGTCTCGTAGATCTCCTGGAAGATGTCCTTGAAGCGGCCGTCGTATTTCTTGAGGATGGTGTTCTTGGTGGACATAAAGAGAGGCATCTTCTTAGCGAGGGCCATTTTGAACGAAGAGTGGGCGAAACCTGTGATGGACTGCAAGAGGGTTGGTGTGAAGGGTCACGAAAGGGAAGGGCGTACTTCGTCTGTATTGTACATGCTCATGGCAACACCCTTGCCCTTAAAGTCATAAACATCCATCGTAGTCGGGACCGACCCGTCTGTCGGGGTATAAACGAGCTGCAATTTCCCAGGACCGGGGGCAACAAAGTCAGTGGATCGATATTGGTCTCCGAAGGCGTGACGTCCGATGACGATAGGGTTCACCCAACCAGGGATAGGCTTGGGTATCCGCTCCAGCACGATGGGCTCACGAAACACAGTACCTCCAAGGATATTTCTGATCTAAAAAAAGACAATTAGGTTGAATGGGAGGCAAAGGAGTGACGCACAGTTCCATTAGGGCTCCTCCACATTTCCTTGAGCTTGAACTCCTTCACCCGTGCTTCGTCTGGTGTGATGGTGGCACATTTGATGCCAACGCTGTGCTCGAGGATGGCGTTGGCCGCATCAACAGTGACTTGGTCGTTTGTCTGGGGATATTGAGCAAAAGACGGTGTCAATGTCCTGACAACGCACCTGGTCCCTGTATTCCAGGCCAAGATCAAAGTATTTGATGTCGACTTGAAGGTAAGGAAGAATGAGCTCCTCGCGGATCTTCTTCCAGATGATTCGAGTCATCTCGTCGCCATCGAGTTCGACGATGGGATTTTGAACGACAATCTTCTTGGTCATTTCTGTAGTGAGGGTCAGGAAGAAGAAGACCTATGATAAAGGTTGCCACACGCACGATATCTTGAGAAACTGCCCGAAAAGGAACGGTTGGTGGTGTAGGATGGCCTCAAGGTCCTCCCGACAACACGACCAGATAGACTGCGAGTATGAATCGTCCACATCGTTGCCTGTTCCCCAGATCAGCGCTTCAAGTTTGTACAATGCGGGGAAACAGGGCAACAGATGCTATGAAGTTGAAGGACCTACTTACCTCCTGCCGAATGGATATGTGGCAACAATGTGGTCACAAGCCACGGGTTCCATGTGCGGCCTCTTCTGCTTCTCAGACTAAGGCATGTGGAACTGCCACAAAAAAGACTTCAAGCTTCAGCTCTCACCTTTGACAACAATGGCTGTTCAAGAATAGAACGAGAGAGCAAACCGTTGACGACGACGTTGACTAAGTCAGAAAAATTATCTGAGTGATTATTTCGGCAATCAATAAATAGACCTTCCAACTGTAACAGTATCCCGCGAGGACTCTTCTCCACCTCTCCTCATCTTCTCGAAGAGGTATGCATGTGTATTTGCACATTTCGTCTTTGACTTTCTTACAGTCTTCAATGCCACCCTGATGTATGTACTGCGTGCTGAATCCCGCGCCCATTCACTCTGACTTTGGGCTACCGTGGTATAGGGGTGCGTATTGAGTGACTGCGTTGAGTTTTTAATTCTTCTCTGGTACCTTACGAGTTACGTGGCCGGCTTCCCTGGCGGCGACTCCCATGTGATTTTCGTATGCAGTGGCTACAGGTTTACTTCTGGACCGGGGAAGGACTCATGATGTGGGACTCCCGTATCACCCTAGAGGCACAACGTCCGTAGCACACCTAGTACGCGACTGGTTGTATATAGTGCAGCCTTGGTCGTTCGGTGGCACAGGGACCACGCCGGTAAACTTCCTTCCTTACTTACTTACTTGCCCATTGTTCAGTTCCACGACATATAAAGACATTTTCATAGGTCATCCGCGATATATAGTAAATATCGATGTTTTTTCATAATTATAGCTGCGAATCTAACCCCGAGTCCGCACTGAGCCAAGCCGTTGTCGTCACTGATGCACCCGGTGGATTTGGTGTACAGTCGCGGACAAGCAAACACAACAAATCTGGTAACTCATTTATGGGGACGTGGGAACCTATCCTATATGAGTTTTTATTGCAGAAATGGAACATATATGGCCAAGGGGTTTGATTTGCACGAGCCGATTCCTCAAAATTGCCCATTTGAAAAATTTTAGGCCCAAAAATTTGGCCGCCCCCATAAAATGCGTGGGAAAAACTTCGGAGAAGTGTTATCATCCTGAAATTTAGAAGAAATTCAACGAGCCGTTCGTGAGAAATTCAATTTGTTGAGTTTGCTTGTCCGCGACTGTACTCATGTGGACTAGTGTCTTTTCTTTCAATGAATTGACCTTTGTCTATGCAGGGCGCGGTGGACATGTTCAGGGTCCGCATGGCGTCCCAACACTTTGGTATCCCGTCAATGCACAGATCGCTTATTGATGTTAATATGGCATCCACGACCTGGGTACCTGGTATCTGGTGTGTGACCCGGAGTTTATGATGAGTTGAGTCCGGGCCCAGAGAACTGGGGCCTGCGGTGTTCATTTGTTGAACATTTAGATTGAATATATGACGCGAGCTGGTCCGCGACAGCGGGTTTCGATTGATAGAGCATAACTGACTGCAAAAATCTGGCCGAGCAAGTACTCAATATCTTGAGGAACCTCGACTATCGCAGCGCCAACATACAAAGCCGAGGATATCAGAAGGGCGATGTTGGAACAAATCTTGTTGGGTATCTTTAATAAGGGCGAGCCAGGTGCCCCAAATACACCACAGAACCTAGATACTCTACGTGAAGAAGTATCGTTAAGTTAGTATATCAAGTAAACATTATCCATTTCGAAAAAGTAAAATTCAGCCGCAAAAGTTCGTAAGCTAGGCTCTACGATCTAAACCAAGTCAGCGATTTAAAACAAAGAAAGCCGTAACCAAACTTACACTTGAAGGTTATGAGCAGGTCAAATATTAATGAGCTTTCGATGTTCCTAGTCACCGGGAAAACAAGTCAATGTGGATGCAAATCGCTCCTTAAAAACAGACACGCACCGGGATATGTGTTGTTTCATGATCAACATGCACGAAGGCACGCTCGACATTCGGTAACAGTTCAATCTTGTCCTGTAGCTGCTGGCTAAGATCATGGGCCCTACACAGAGGCGTGTTCGCGTCCATCACCACGTCAATTTCGACGAAATAGTCCTAGTAAGCCCCGCTCAGCATATAAACTTCCACGAATTGGACGAAAGGGCTTACCGGTCCACTCTTTATGCATAGGTGAAGGAGTCAGCACGAACTCAAAGGAAGAAATTAAATGAGGAATTCACGTGGTACGCTCGCACAGTGTCGACCTTCAGGATCTCCTCATTGAAGGTCGCGGCCTTGTAAATAAGGAGCTGTAAAAAGTCGTGTGGGGCCGATTTTCCAGCCAGAAGCTCGAATTCTCCATAGATAGTCAGCCCCCAGGCAACGATGACGCCCGAGGCAATCTAAACAGGGGGGGAACATCAGAGTCGGTGACGAAAACAGGAGCATGATGGAGCCCGACGTACAATGATAGCACCCATGGGATCCAAAACTGAGGTGACTCCGTGTTAGCATCGGTAACTTAGATGAGCGGCTTCTACTCACACCACCGCCATTTGCTTCCTCCTGCTGACATGAGAAGACCTGAGACAAATAAGGATGGGAAGAAAGGCTGAGTGAGGGAATTCATTACCAAATCCGTTAACAAACAGATCGTTGCGGTGGTCTTCCCAAAGGACATGTACTTGGCTTGATTTTGAGCGTAGGGAGGTACAGTATAGGAAAAGCATGAATTTCACGCCTGTTGGAAGAAGAAAAATTAGTGCTGACAATGACAACAGGCGTTTTGCATACCTAGAGCAACGCTGACTGCAATAATGGACGGAAGATGGAATTCCTTGAGGTTGTCATTGTTTTTTGAGGCAATGCTTCGGACGGACTCCACGATAACGACGAGATTGACGGACCCCATCCTGGAACGAAATTAGAGAAGAAGTGGGGAAATGAATATATTCATACAAGAAACCTGTGGGGCGGATTTAGTTCGCGGGTTAAAAATGTGGACTTGATGAACGAACCATATACAATGTTGCCAATTGTTTCAAGACGGGAGCCGCCAACAGGCCAGCGATTCGCATCCATCCTTTCTGCCTTTCTGTGGAGCCAGAAGAGGAGGATATTGCTCCCGAGGTCAAAAACGGAGTCAATACCAGTTGCCAATAGAGACAAGGAGCCGGATGTCGCTGCGGCATACACTATAGCAGAGCGTCAATAGTACAATGAAGGGCGAAACATAGTCGTACGTACTTTGAAGTATACATAGAGCCAAGTTGGAGAAAAGACTGGCGTATATGGCAATTTTGATCTTCGAATGAAAGAGCCTGAGTGCTACTTGTTTATCTCAGACAGGGTGCAGTACTTACGGGGAGACGTGCATCCTCCTCTTTCGCAAGAGCCTCAGCCGTGTGATCTTCCATGGGCTTTAACAACGATGTGATCAGCTAGGATAAGTGGTCTTGTATCAGTTTAAGGTAAATGATAGATTCGAAAGTTAACATACATCATTTTGTCGCTGATGATAACGAGCGATACGTTTACCCTTCTTCGCACGATGGCGGAGAGAGGATATTTCTTGGTCCGTGAGTAGCCCGCCCCGAAGTTGGAAAGGATCCGGCTGTTGGGCACTGGGCGACTCTGACGTTCTTTCGATATCTATATCCAGCTGTGAGGGAAAGTCATCAGCTACCGCTGTCTCGGGGGCCTGTCATAATCTGATTAGCCGATGAAGAAAAAAAAATTATAGGGATATGAAAGTAGTACCTTTGCTGGGAAAGGGCCCTTAGATGAGTTGAAGGTCTCTTGGTGATTTGCCATGGGATCCTGAAAGCAAGGGGAAAGTGGATAGAAAAAATAGGTTGGGGAAACCGAAACAGTGGATATGGCCAAATCGGATCAATTCAATCTCTGTGTACCGTTCCTCAGGGTCCCCAAGTATTGGATACGAGGCTTCTTGTGTCCAAATGAAATAGTCAAAGTGTGGCGGGTACTGCAAACCAACGAAGATTCTTTGGGTGGTATTGGGGAACAGACAAGGGCAATGATGGCCTGCACCCATATCGCAATCTGGGTTTATTTTATTCTCCGCTGAACGGACCGACCCGGCATTGTAAGCAGTTGGGTCTGCTGCGGCGACGGCTGTGGTGGGAATCAGTTCAACTTTTTACGGACTAGCACGTTAAGAACACTGCATCACACTGCATATACTGTGTCTTTTTAAAACAAAAAGGCCTGGGCAGAGGTTCAAAATAAAAACATGTTCACTACAATTGCGATCACCAAGGAGGCATTACATAAGCTGCAACTCGCTTTGACGGCGTCGTGACGAGCAGTGACGACGCAAGTCTTTGGCTGTGTTCTGGAGGTATTTCTGGTATGTACGATGATAGGTGTTTTCCGCTACCTTGTAGCTTACATTTGTTGCAGATTTACTGCCTTGCTTTGGTGCAACCATCTTTCCGACCAGATTCCGACGCATTCTACGAAGAATCTATCTCCTGTGCTGGCAAGTATGTGTGTTTAAGAGCCGAAGACAACGCAATGCTGTGCGGAGAACGTTTGTGGAGCAGGAAATGCGGAATCAGGGCGCAGGCCTGTCTGAGCGTCTGAAATATGACGCTCTGGAATCTATCTGCTGAATATGTTGGATCAACACCTGATTTCTCCCCTTTTCACCTTGTCTCGGAAAGTAATGACTAGGATGAGGCGGCAGAGCGTATTGTAAGCTTCCAATGGCCTTGTACTATTTGGATTTCTGGCTGATGTGGCTTTGTCACAGCGGAGGGGCCGCGACGACCGCGACGAAATCCGGTTGGCCACACATGACGCAGAGGGACGGTCCGCTGTGGTGCCAGCAACCCGATATAAATTACCACCTTGCAACGTGATCAATGGCCGTATCGATTTGTCCTTCTTCGACACCTACACATCCTCGTTGAACGTTGATCTACACAAGATACCTTGTGTGATTCTACGTCCGTTGTCCGTGCTTCTCATTGACGTGCTCGCATTGATATTTCTCTTGGATATATTTGAGGTCTTCTGTTTCAACCTCGACTGCATCACAAGACACCCTCGCACTAGATCTCGCAGCCGCATATCACCGCTGGTTTATTAGACTGTTATTGCACCAGAAGAGGTTGTTAATAGCTATCATGATCTTGGCACCCCAGTTATGGTGCGCATTATGTGACACACATGACGGCGATCTTAATTGTTGAAACGATATTTTCATAACAGAAACACGCCTCTCGGGCCCATCGCCGCGCATGTTCGCCCTTGTCCGGTACTTTATCAACGATTTCTCCGAAGAATGCCGAAAAGATGAACACAGCTACAAAACGAAATCGACATACAGAGTGATTTCGAAACGGATGATCAATATTGTTGCCGCTATGGTTCTTTTCCTTTTTGGAAGACGATCACTTGCGAATCCTTTTGTCGATGTCGATGGAATGACGTTATATAACACAAAATGCCTCAAGTACCAACTGGTTTTCATAGGTTCGTTTCAACTCCCGTCATCAGTCATAACCATGCCTGACCACTCCCAGTTTTTGAAAATAATTCTGAGCAATATCACCGCCGGTATTCAACCCTCGCCTCCTCAGCTGTACACCCCATTTGAATACTTCGTCAAGACGTGCTCGGAATCCTTGATCCAGCCCATCGCTATGACACGATGGAATGAAGGATCCGGCCATGCACATGCCACGAATAATTCTGATGATGAAGGATACTATTCCGTTCCTTCATCCTTCTTTGACGAGGTTGCTGTTGATTTATACGAATCTCTTTCCGACGACGAACAATTGCATATACAACAAGCCAATAAACGAGCATTTTCGGAGGCGATGTCAACATATAAGGAGAATATGAAAAGGCTGTATGATATCAAATACCCCGGCCGCAACGGAAAGTGAGTCTCTAATCAGAGTCCACTTAAAGATGGTTGACTAATCGTCATTGTCTACATAGTCAATTTGGAATGGACATGGCTGCAACTGTCCTGCAACCGGTGCTTGCCGCTTTCGAAGCGTTGACTGGGTTTCAATCGATTGCATGGGTCGGCGGAAACGTTGCGAACTCAATGGGAATGATCCAGTATGTATACACCTGACCCATGATAGAATACGAATTCTAACCTGCTGGTAGCATCGATAATCTATTTGACGAACCCGCCGACCCTGCTATGATAGTTCCGAAGTCACAAACAGAGGTCTTTCGTTCTGCAGTCCAAGACTGGATGGTAAATGTTGCAGGACAGATGGCTGGTAATGATGTTATCCTACTGTGCACCGGATTGGGTTTAATAATGTATGCTAGAAAATATCTCTTCCTCAAACAGAATGCCGGAGGAGCAAAATACGGGGCGAGAGTCCATAGCTGAACGCGGACCCCCACAAGCCCGACCCGCGAAGAGAACGTACGATATGGCTTTTGAGCACACCGTTCCGAAGGATATTTTTCCCACCTCGTCTTCGCGAAGAATCGATTTGGACGACGTAATTGAATTTCCAACAACACGAAGGAGGGTCAATCGGGGTGCCAAAGCAGAAGAAGGAAAGAGTCCGGGGATTTTCAAGAGCTGGCAACTGCCTCCACAACGAACTGCGTCAGGCGAGAGGACGGATGTTGAGGCTGCCTGCCAGACTTCCGGCAACCTCACACGCCGCCGAAATGATTTCACGCACACATTCCGTACCATGACACATCAGCCAGATACACATAGCTCGCAACCGACTCTCGCAAATCCCGAGTCACCACCGGTGATGTCACCCAATTAAGGAACACGAAAGAAAATTCTTCTGCCAGTCGACGAGAATCAGCTGTACTATTTCTCTCTGATGGCTACTATCCCCACCTCCGCCAAACTTCTGCTTCAAGGGCTCACAAGCGTGACGAAAGGAGACCTTGGGACTTCATTCCGCGACTTGGTTACGGCGTTGGTTGAACTGGAGACGCTCTACAAATTCGTAACGAACAGTAATGGCCTCTCGCCGACTATTCGTCCGCAAAACATCACGAATTGGATAATGAATCATCGAGGACGTGATGGGAAGATAGTTGAGGTTAACGACATTGATCATTTTGCTGATGAATGGTGGGCGTGGTGGAAATCCTTGCAGCCAAGCTGGCGCCAAGATCAGTTTGATACATTCAAAAGGCCAAGAAAATTTACGCCATCCTATAGTCTGGACGAGAATTGGACAGGTCTTCAGAAACCCGGGGCAAATGGGATGCTCAGTGCCGTAGCAGGTCTACATGGATGGGGCGTGGCCATCCAAAAGCGATCGGTATCCGGAGACGCGAAGGCAGATTGGTCAACCGCAGTGGAGGATTGTCGCTGGGTCATTGCGTGTCTAATCATCTATCTGCAGATGACTCAGGAGGGTAAGGATTGGGATCAAGGAGATGAAGATATCACGTATATTGAGGCTTGAATGAGGGTCGTATGTCTATCTGACAGTGGGTTTTGTCTGCTAAAGCCGGAACTTGTACTTAGCTACTTAAATCTTGAATCTTAACTTTGAATATACAAAGGTACAGCAGTGAGCTTTTGGGTGGTCTGGGACTTTCCAAAGGATGAAAAGACGTACAGTCTCCGACAATGACGGATCTCGAACACAATCTAGTCCCCGAAGTTTGAAGGTATGTTAAGATGAGGATTTAACGGGTCCTTGTTACCGATACTTCTGAACAAAAGGGAATAAGAAGAGATGTAAGTACAGGTACCGTCTTCTGATTCCAAGTCCTTCTGTCACCATACTGAAAATGAAATGGAATTGCAAGAAAGATGGTCTGAGTTGCCTTCGTTTTTCAAGGGAAGAATAGCTTTTCACAATCCGTGAAGCCTCGAACTTACAACAGCCATAATCCGAGTCGAATTGGTCGATGAATTATATGGTATCTTGTTCCTCTTAGTCCTAAGCGGATTTTATTCCTCCTGAAATCCAGTAACAAGTTCGAGATGCATTGATTCCATCCAAAATCCTGAATTGCAAAATGCAATAAAGACGGGCCTCATTGGTATGCTAAATAAGGCGGTGAATTTTTCGCTTGACTTTTCGGAAGCAACAAGCCAAATACATAGGGTAGTGTAAATCACCTGAGATTATGCCGCCCGGTGTTCAAACGTTCAGGACCATTATAGGCTAGGCAACGAACACGACGGCAATTAATAAGTATGATTCAACTGCAATCGATCTGGTCAGCGTTATGAAAAATGATGAACAGAAAAGGAAGCTCTCACAATAGTGATGGACTAAGCGCTGGCACAAGTATATACAGGAGGTATAGGACACTGGAGGTAGACAGATACCTTACGACAGAAGAGGAGTTGGCGTCGGACATTATGCCGAGACGACCAAGGCATCTGACCTTGGGTCAGTTAAAAGTTCGGAGACAAATGATCATCGGTCATGGGCAAAGTGAGCTAGTGACTCCCTGTCATCGTCGCGTGATAATGCACCTGTCTGGAGGGGCGACTCCATGAATCTTCGAGATGGCGGTTGCATTTGGGTTGCCGACGTTGTTTGGGCAGATGGCAGGGCATTATCGAGATACATCTCCGATGTCGTCCCTGTGACCGATGGTAGATTTGCTGCGGAATCGTCACGGAGAAGCGAGCCGCTGGGTCGTCGAGATCCTGAGATCCGGGGCGCAGACGCTGCCCCAGCACGAGCGTCTGCGCGTGGCAGTTTTTTGACTGCAAATCCGGGTGGAAGGGCGACGTGATGGAAGCTAGTGAGTAAAGCGAGGCTTTTGTGGCCGTTAACGTCGGGGACCTGTCACTAGAAGGCCGTATAGAGGAAGGAGATCGGGTTAGAGCGGGCGACGCCGCGGTCGCGCCTTGATGGTGGCGAGATTGCATTTGTGTATCCTCGGGTTTGATGAAGCGTTGAGTGCCCTGGGATTGTGAGCTCAGATTGTGAGACTGTGATGGAGTAATCATGGGCTGATATGCAACTGGTCCGGATGGCGGCACAGCCTCTCCAGCCGCCCCTGGAAGGCCAGGAGGAACGCCCATTTGGTAGTAGGAAACGACTTGTGTTGCCTGTAAACGCTGCACTTGCTCGAAGAGCTCATCGTAGCGTGCCTTGAGGTCGTCAAACTCGGCACGTGTGACGTACTTTTCACTGTGAAATGTAGTCAGCACGTCAATTGAAGGTTAAATTGAGGGCGTGAACCCACATGGGCTCAACAATGTGCCATTGGCATCTCGACTGCTCTCCTCGGCGTGTACAAGGTGTACAAGGCTGTGACCTAAAGTCTATGTGAGCTTCGTTAGATATCGGAGGCTAAAGGATCCAAACCTATCACATTTGATCTTTCGCCTTTTACATTCTGCAGACGCGCGCGGGCAACGTGGATTGTAAGGCCAGCGGGATAAAAGCGAAATTGCAACAATAAGATATTGTGAATGCGATCATATATCAGAGTCAAAAAATCAACATCATACTTTTCGCCAATTTTTTGGTTTCTGACCTGTACAGCTCAAGGCTTGTCGACGCCTTTTCTTCTTAGGCGGCCCACGCGACTGCTCTTGATCATCGAGCTCAGAGTCCATAGCAAAGACTTCAGAGCTCCTTCGAGTGCCCAAGTTAGACGGGCCAGGCGGACTGGGGTGATGCGTGAACTGTGAAGGTGTCGAGTACATGTGGCTCGATCCCTCTCCCGAGCTGGGAAGGTGCTGCGATAATCCAGAGGGAGGCAGGTACGGATGCAGCTGGCGAATCGAGGGCAGAGAAGGTTGGGAAGCAAAGTTGGATTGCATGGTATCTGAACTTGACGAGGCGGCCCCATGACGCGCAGAACCTCGACCAGGAGAGCCGCTCCCACCACCAAGCTTGTGAGGATCCATGGACAAAATTAATAGGGAGGTCAGTGCCGGAGCACGATGAAAGGACAGAACGAGCAAGAGGACATCAAGAGAGGGTGTACATAGGCACGAGTTTGCTCTTATGGGTACTAAAAATCACCCTCCCAAAAAAGGCACGGATATCTCAAAACAGAATAGTACAAGTTTTGTTTTGGCAGTGTGGCACCGCTGGAGATTTCCATAACGATGAGCAGACCTTTTCCAAAGCGGTAATCAGGACCAATGTAACATCATTTTAGTGCTTACCAGGGCCTATCGGCGCAACGGCACGCGGACAATATCCATCTGGGCAATATATAAATCAGGCCTAAGCACTGATACCATCGGTATTATTGAGGGTATGCACCCGCAAAGGATACCTGATACATGTCCCATGTCCCATGAGAAGCTCATATGATCACCGACTTAGGATTAACAAAAGAACCGTGATTTTGCTGTTTCGCCGCATGAGCGCGTGAAACGACTGACAGGATGAAAGAAGCCAAAAATAAAGTTTTTAGTGTGCCGGAAATTCGCGACAAATTTACGATCCGCTATCTCCGGCATCATGCATCAAAGCTTCAGGACAATTTTGTCTCCAGGCACTTCGTCATTCTTGTCCGTGACCCAACCTCGGCCTCGATGGAACCTCAAGGATTTACTTAACCCTAGAAGCTATGCGATCGCCTCACAAGACATGTACTCGTTCAAGCTCCTATGCAATGATGCAACCTTGCAGTGTGCGTCGCGCATGTGTCCGGTTGAGACGGACGTCAGGTTGTGGTCAAACCTAAACACAATATCCAGATGGGGCCCGGAGGGGCATAAATTCGCAGATAAATTCGGCTCATGTGTATCGCATGTATGTAATGGATAATCACGAGCAATTTGCCTATTCAAATACTTAAGCTTCAAGCCTCAACGCGGTACTGAAATTAAAACTTCAAGCAAAAGTGCTGAGAGCATTCAAGTTTGAGGTCGAGCCTCGTCGAACCAACCCTATTTGTTAGTATACGCCACAGAGAAGCTATCTCAATCCTACCTCAATCTACCTTCACTAATTTGGAAGAGCCAGAGATGGTCAGAAAGTGTTCACTGAGCACAAGATACCAATTTGGCGCATTTAAACTTTGGTTAAGGATTCAAGTGGTGGAACTTTGAATCTCCTCGATCTCGACGACTGCTTTCGCGTTGCAACTTGATTTGATCATGAACGCGACATTTGCTTTTCGAATCGGACTGACGGGTTAACCGGTCCGCAATTTGTATACCACCGAGTCATATATAATGTGACACTCGACACCAAACAGAAGCTCGGAAAGATCACTATTGCAGGCATCCCGAACGGTTTCGACTATTTATGCAGCACCAGACATACCGCTGTTGCTTACTGTTTCTTCATTTCTCTATTTACTCAACATCGCAGAATACTTCTTTGCGTCCATCATTAACGGTGGCCTCATTGGGTCTATCGCAATCGGTATCATATATGGCCCAGAGGCGTCCGGCCTGATTCCAAACTATGTGCAAAACACATTCCTTATACTGGGTTACATTGGGCTGATCCTTCTTGTTTTCGAAGCCGGTCTTTCCACAGACGTCTCTCTACTCTCCTCCAATATCATTCTTTCATTTGTGGTGGCGCTTACAGGGGTTTGCCTCCCAGTCGTCATCTCTCTCTTGTTTTTACACTATGGCTACGGCTATGCATGGATCCAAGCATTTGGTTCGGGTGCCGCGTTGTGTTCGACGTCGCTGGGGACCAACCTTGCCTTGCTTCGTCCCGAGTTGAGACAGACAAGAATTAGCATAATACTTCTTAGTGTAGCATTGTTGGACGACGTAACTGAACTTGTCTTCGCCACAATCATTCCAAAAATTCCATCCGATGGCTTAAATCCCACTTCCACTGGTATCACTGGTATCAAATGATACACCATCGCTCGCCCCATCTTAGTCTCGTCAGCATTTGGGATCGCGACACCGTTGGCTGTACTGTTGTCAAGGAGAGTGGTGATAACAATTTTGCCTCTTCGCAGCCATATTATACAAACTGGAGTGGTGCAAATATTTATAATAGTAGCTGTATTGTCCGGTTTTGTCGCAGGGGCTCAATACGCTGGAACGTCCGAGTTGTTCGGCGCCTACCTTGCTGGTGCATTCCTTTCAAATATCTTCCCTACTCCAGTCGGCTGGCGCACCCGGTAATGCCATATGATCCGTACATCCGTTATTTTCCTAATTCTGCCTTCGCGACCTATATCCTTCCGCTCCTCCATCGACTCTTTTCTCCCGTCTTCTTCGCATCCATCGGTGCAGCGATCCCCATCC
>JABAJS010007706.1:0-35125 GCA_018221635.1 Tephrocybe sp. 10521TJB
CGTGTCTCGCAGAAGCCGGTCTGTTTAGTTCCGTCAAGCCTATGCACCGAGCCCACAGCCATGCCATACTCGGTAACCCCAGCCCAAGGCCTCTATTGTACCTTGTACCCGTACTGGATGGATCAGCTACAAATCTTGTTGTTCTCGGAGAAGAGGTCCCTCTTACAGATACAGTCGGCTGGTGGCCCTCAGCAGCCACTTCCTCTATTCGGCCAAAAATGCTCCACAGATCTCAACGTGAAGGTTACCTGTTTCCAATTTTGATGTCTGTCTGCAATAGAATTCATGCGGGGGATGTACACATCAACTCCAGAGACTGGTCGTTGTTTGCGCCTGCGGAATGTCAAGTCTCCTATCCCATTGCTAGAAGGCTACCGTACAAAGTCAAGACAAACTGCTTACCTGTATTTCTCTGCCAACGGCACTTCTGAAGAAAGGACAAGATCCCAACGAGAATTTCTCCCTGTATTTACACGACTCTTAGTGGACTGAAAATGACACTGGATGTCGGCGTGTTCCTTTTCAACTTTTGTCTGTATGCATCTTGCCAGTCTCACCTCGAAAACGTCATTCTACCCCGATTCCTCCCATGTTGCCCCTTGCATTCTACGTCGATACACGTATGGCATGGAATACCCCAATTAGACGAAGAGAATACTCGGCCCTCAGGAACAAAGCTTTACAGGCAGCCGTTACGTCTCTTGTGATTGATTGGGCGACGGTCTACGAGCTTATGGGTAGCATATCTGGGAGGACTCCGACGATTATCGAACGAGATTTGGTCGGAGATACTGTTGCAGAGCAATGACGAGAATTGCACGTATGTTAGGTGGCCGGAAGATCCTATCATCATCGAGGGTCCGGGAGAGCTAACCCGCCGATGGTGGGTTTAAATATATGACGAAGTGGAGTTGGAAGTAAAGGAAGGTTTCCAGAGACCGATGCGCAATTGAGGCTTTTCAAGCTAAGCGAGCCCGCGAGGCTGGCGCACAAAAGTACGTGACCCTTGACAATTATCAACTCCTAGCCTCTCTATTATTCATTGTACATATGTGCGATGATAAAACAATCGAAATATACTAGCTCTCTCTCGTCGAAAGAGTGCTGTAATTTAAAACCTATAGTGGTTGCCCTCGGGCGTTCCGATTTAGTCTTACGAAAGGCTTCCAGGCACAGAGGACGTATACGGCGCTTGACAGAAGAATGGATTGAAATTCCGGAACTTGGACGGGGCCTTGGAGTAGTACAGTACCAAATTCTGTCAATGACTGTTTTAAATTTATGAGGTCTAGATATGAAACCTTCTGATGTGCCCGATGTGCCAGGGGTGCCCGGCAACCCCGGTAAATGGTGGCGCATGAATCAGTTTGTAATAAGTAAATTGAACCTGTCCAGGGAGTTCACAGCGAACTTATATATTGAACACATGGACCGACATTCATCCTTTTCTTTTTTCGCGTCATAAATGGGATAAGAGTGAGACGAGTTAACGAGCCTGAGATATGATGCTGATGCCAGTATGTAAAGCGGACAAAATATGCGCACACTCCCTACTAAATTACGTCCCTGCTAGGCCAGCCTAACAAGAGGAGGGAAGAAAAAAACATGGTATCTATCAATCAGCATCCCAAGATTGCAAGCCTAAAACGCCACGCCAGCGTAGGCATCATCGAGATCCTCCTCCTTAGAAAACACTGAGCTTGCATCATCCGCCGTAACAGTCTCTCGTGACCTTCCCGCAACATCGTCATCGTCATCCCAGGGGTTTCGTGGTGACGTGCCGCCCACGAACCCTTTTGGAGCCTGATCAAGCACAACATCGTTATGGTCCTCCCATACACCAGCTGTCGGTCTTCGCGAGGCGGTATTTGATCTCGTCAGCCTAGCTCTTGGCTGCGGTACTGGAGCTGGTGTTGGTTCCACTTCAGGTTCAGGTTCAGGTTCAGGTTCGGGTTCGGGTTCAGGTGCACGCGATGGTATCGGTGTTGCTGTTGCTGCCGACGATGTGGAAATACCTGCGAAAGCAGTCGGAATTTCTGGGCTAGCATTGAAAGTCCTACGTGTAGGTGTCACTCCCCCTCCAGGCGTCGTCACGCTGATAGCAGGACCCTTGAACGGCTGCGGCGTCAGAAGCCCATTTGCCCCATGCTCTTCCTCTGCCTCGCCTTCGTTGTGAACGTGCACAGGCGGCGGCACTGTCCGTGCCTTTGATACGGGTTCGGGCGGTGAGGATGGTACGTGCTTGTTCTCAACTGGGGCTGTAGGTGAAGCTGAGACTGAGGTTGGCGGACTCTGCGAATCCTCTGAGGGTTTCCTGGCCAGGAATGTGGGTGCACGAGTACTGATAAAGGACCCAATACCTGCACCCCATGATACAAGATTCTTCGACGGGCTCACCAAGGAGGCTGGTATGATAGAAGCAGATACAGGGGACTGTGCAGGCGTCGTGGGGGCCGAGGATTCGCGTGATGTCGTCCGTGAAAGAAGGGAGAATGGGCGCAGGCCATTTGATATCGTTGCTGCAGGGGAAGGGGCATCTGTGCCGTCAAGATCAGCCTTGGACACTTCCACAGGTGTACTAGAATGCGGGTTGCCTGTTGAAGCTGCTGGTTCGGAACGCTGCGTCCATCGATCGCGGACACCTTCAACGGCCTTGAAGAAATTGGTAGAGCCTACGGCAACAGCGCGTGTAACGGCCTCGCGGGCAGGTGCAAGTTGCTGCTCCAGCTTCAATTCTTGAATGCCTTCTTGCAAACGCAGGCTGATGTCTGCTACAACAGAGGGCTTTTCGTTGCATGGATGTCTATACGATAGTCTTAGACATTATCGAGAAACCGTTGTGAAGCATCATACCTGGCCTCGACAATATCGAAGATGAGAGGGTCTGTGATTTTGTTCCATACTGTGTATGCATTGGTCTTTTTGAATTCAGCAATCCATAAAGGATTGAAGTCGTCTACAGAGGTCAGATCTCCGCCTACAGTGACGATGAGTATTAAATTTAGATTAGATGAAAGAGGAGGATGTATACCTGATCCGCCAGTGATCATAACGCCGCTACCCGCAGATTTCGATACAAAATCTTGATATTTTACGGTTGCAAGAGCTGCTGACACGTATTCCTCGAACTAAATCCTTTCATGAGCAAAAGGTCAACGTAAAGGCGTGCTTTGGGGACAGACCTTGGTCCTCAGGTAGTCATCGCTTCCTTTAAACCTTAAGAGACAGGTTAAAGTTTCTATGGCACTCAGAAGATGCAAAGGACTCACTGCATAGTCGACGTAGGGTTCCCCTCATTCCAGCCCTCATTAACATCAGTAATAATATCATCCATCCATTTGCGATCGGCCGCAGTCAAGGCAGCTGACCGCTCGAGCTGCGGATTTCGGAACTCAAAAGCACCCGTCTCAATCTAGGCGGTATTAGCGTGACATGTAAATTCTTCGGAAGAAACAAGAAGCGCACATTAACAAGAAGGTCGACCTCTTTCTGTTGCGTGACGATGGAGTTGGTGCTGCCACAAAGCCAACTCGACGTTTCCTTCAAGACGTCGAGCTGCTGCAGCGGAAGGTAGGGTTGGAAGAAGGAATCCTACTTAATTGTCAGAAGTCGGCTTCATTTGGCTCACGAGGAGAACACGCGCACCTTTCCGAAGATATCTAAGGGAAGCCCCATATATGCCATCATGCTCTTGGGGTCAGAAGTCTTTAACGAAGATGGTTGCGAGAGAGTAGGCGCCCGGGTAGCAAGTGGAGGAGAACCGCAATCATCCAGCGTTTGCAGTAGTCCTGGTTTGCCTCGGGTAAGCAGGTGGGTGCATAAGTAGCATAACTAAAAGGCATACCGGGTAACAGTGACACAAGAGAATACTGGTAGGTACACAATCGCTCGACAGGATGTCCGTAGAACATAATCTGAAATGACATGTAAGTAAAGAAAAGACGTACAGAGACGCCCATACTCGTTGCTGTAGCATCAATGCCTTCACAAGCACAAGAGTTCTTTGTCGGAACATGTGGACAAGTTCACGCCTGGAAGAGGGTCAGCACATTGCAAGGTGAACAAACGAACAACTCACAAACTTGTTCCTGTTGTACTTGTCAGAAGAGTGCGAGAAGGTGACAGGAACGTAACTGACCCATATAAAGCGCACTCTCCGTCAATTGACCCCTCAACGAGCCTTCGAGTGAAGTAGCGAAGTCATCAAGGATGCTCGCATCTGAGAAATCCCTCTGGTTGAACAAGGCAGTCGTCACAACACCCAATTTGGCTCTTGAAATGTCGCGAAGAGTGAGAGAAAGGGAAATAAATTACAGAAGAATCTAACCTTATTGGACCAAAAACAGGCTTCGATGCCAATACAACCACGGCTTTCTGGACCGTTGAGCGCGTTACGTCTGGCATTTTGACAAGAAGCGCAGAAGCAGCTATTTGTTGATTACATCTAGGAGATAGCATTGAAAACCAACGGTTGGGGATCTCATAGCTCTACACTCACGATATGCCAAAAATGGTGGAAGGCTTGGGCCCGGAGGGAACAAGATGGAAGTACGAATAATCCTCAGCACTCTGAAATGCTTATCAGATGTCAGATAGTTTTGATAGGGCAGGACATACTAGGTGAGCGCCATCCGGGAGCGCTAAGAATGGAAGAATCTTGGCCACTTCTTCGTCTTCGAATATCTCGCCCTGTGAGTACTCTATGCGTGGGCCGATCTGTGGCGGATTAGTTCCAGGCTATTACAGACAAATATTCACGTACGAGATGGTTGAAGTCTACCAGTGCTACACCATGTATAATTGGTCCAGTAAGAAGATTCACAATTAACGACTCTGGACGCGTCTTGCGTGAGGAACCAGAAGTTACTGATGACACAGAAGACCGATCATCTCTATTATACATGGTCGGAGGATACGTTGGCAACGATACATCGTCGTAAGCTTTCGGCTCGTCGTAAATCGATGGTGCAGCCGAGGAATCAGGGGTACCTCCATGCCCAACGCTGCTGCTGAACATGCTATTGCTGTCCTCAGACTCAAATCCCGTATCCACCGTGTAAGGATTCGATTCTCTTTTCGAGTATGATTCCGAACCTCCAAAATTCCCCTTTGCCACGTAATTATTCAGTCTTGAGTTTCGCCTCGACCCTCCAGGTGATGAAAGAGAGATGGAACGCTGAGAGGCGGTGTCGGCATCGTCATCATCAGTGTCATTATTGAGAAAGGAGTGTATGTCGTTAATGGGTGCTGGGGATGGTTCTGGAAGGTACGAAGCCATAAAGAACCAGGAAATAGCAAGTGGCAAGCAATGCAAGAGATTGTGGAAGTTAAGGGATGTCACGCGCCGTCACTTGTCACTGCGCAATTGATTGTTGCACCGTGACACAGCTTGAGCCTAGCCACCTGCCACTAACTGATATCCATATCCACCGTCTATCGTTTCACCGAAAGTCTTCGGCCCGGAATGCGGCCTCGAAACGAAGATATTCCTACAGCGGACTGTGGAAAGGGACAATAAATTCAAGAGAGACGATCATTGTCAGAGGTCAAGCTGGCGTGCGGCTTGAAAGAAAAACATTTTACCAGCACAGTTCGCCGATTGGTTGAAGGCAATATTAATAATGCCGCAGCTTGCCGTAAGTAGTCACTCGATTGATCACTTTAGGTCGCCATCAAAATTACGAACAAACCAGGTTTTGTCCGCGCCAGAGCTGGCAGGTGTGCTTTAGCTGTACACCCACCAGAGCAACAGCCGGCTATTCTGTTCCTCTAAGATGATAGCTTTGTTTGCTATCATCGCTCTACTTCTTGTCCTTACCCTTGCCTCGCCTTTACAGCAGGCCGTTTTATCTGGTAGCGATGACGCCGATTCAGGATTACGCGGATGGCTGGACCCTCGGCTGAATGGTGGACGTTTCCTAGACGTAATAGTATCATAACATGGGCATCAGTGTTATTATACTCATATCATCTTAAAGTTCACAACCCCTGACCTCGGAGAGCCACTGAATGTCATTATCTCCGCTTTCTCGGACCCATACATTCTCTCTGAAAATGGTCTTCACGAATATGCAAAGTAAGTTTAACTAGCCTGAATAACAGTCGATATTGACGTACATTTGGACGAATAGGTCCATCGGTTTCTCAGATGAGTGTCTGGGACTGCATATCGGCGATCTCCATGCGGCCGATCTTGGAGACGGCGACGGTCGCAAACTGGAACAATACTTGGCACGACAATACTACTTCCCTATCTGGGGGACTTGTTGGGAGAGCCTTGCAGGTACGCAACTATTTTCTGAGCACCATAATTCTGTCAACAGCTTTTTATACAAATAGGGGGAAACCATTTCAGAGCGTGGAGGCAGAACGGCACCGCTGCAAACACCGGTGCATGGTTCCTTGGGTAAGCACGCAAGTCATGTTCAGTTTTCTTCTATGTACTTAATTCTGTAAAGTGTCTCGAAGGAAAAGGTAATCATTTGTATTTGTCCATTCGATTCTATCATGTGCTCATAGAGACTGTTTGCTTGCACCAGGACTCAAGTAAGAACCACAAGATTGTTCCCAACGGTTACAACCTCGGTAGATACACAGTTCATTCAACGTCCACGTCAATTTATCCTTGCTTAGGTCGCGATTACCTTGTTGAGCGTGCCACTTCTGGGAGTAGGTGGAAAGGGAAGTGGTGGAAGGCTGATGTAAAGTGGATGAGTGACCTTCTAGCGCCAGGAAGCGAAGGTTTGAGCCTTTCAAGTCTCGACCTGATAAGTCCAATCCTTCTCACTCATCGGAAATACAGGTGTTAATCATGGCATCGCGCAAGACGGACTGGTGGCCGTCCTAACCGTTAAACGACTCTGAATCACCGCCTACGACTCATTTCATTACAACGACCTCTGCATGAACTTAAACCACCCATAAACAGGCATCAGGTGTAACTTATTCGACATATGTACTATGCGGCCATCTCTTAGACTGTACTCATCGCTCCCTTGTAGACGCTCCCTGGTAGACTCTTCTCTTATCCTCTCATCATCACTGTATACATACCTTTTCAGCTTATTTTTTTGCCGTGTCTCTTCTAATTTTCAGGATTCCCATTAAACCTATAGCCTGTCGCTCATTTCACCTCGTCTTCTTATTAAACCCTCTAGACTTTCTCACAACGGCCCGTCTTTTAGGACATCTGACACCACATCTAGTTCCGCTGTCTCCCACTACCACGCGAATCATGTCGGGCGGACCGTCTTTTACGCGAGATCGTGACCTTCGGTGTCTCTTCGCGAGTAAAGAACTTCCCCAGACTTAAAGTTCCCTTGAATCAAGTTGTTGCGTGAAAAGCAGGATGCTTCTCCCATACCTCTTCGTCTTGTTATGTGCGAGCTTCTCATCTCTTTGCCTCGCCGCTCCAAGTGTGACGCTTACCTCCAACTCTCTACTTGACCCGAACGGCATCTTCTTCGTTTCGTACGATGGCGTAGTCAATGTCAACTCCTTCCAGCTTTCCGGCATCCTCACGTACTCCAATTACCAGTTCTCCGCCTGGTATACTTCGTCAGGTGCCGCCGTCCTTGCGCGCCGGTTGCTCCCCTCTGGTGCCTGGTCTACTCTCCAGCTCCCCCATAACCTTTCTACGGACGATTCGCACAATGTACTCGCACTCGGTGTCTCCCCGGCAGACGGTAAAATCCACGTTGCGATGGATTGCCATAGTTCAACAATGTATTATACGAGTTCAGAAGCGGGATTGGCTACGAGTGGCGCAAGCTGGGTTGCCAGCCGGTTCGCTGCCATTATTACGACGCTCGGAACACTGGATATCGGAACGTACGTGTTTTTACACAAATCTCCTGCTTGATGTTCAACGCCCAATGCTGGAACGTGCAGAACCGTTACCTATCCCCAGTTCGTCGTGACCCCCGATAACCTGCTGCAATTTGTTTACCGCTCTGGCATTTCTGGGGATGGTGCTACTCAGCTGGCGGAATACAACGACGGTGTGTGGTCAAACGTTGGGTCCTGGGCTTCCGCTTCAGGGACATATACATCTACCAATGGTGTTACCAGTCCTGCGCGAAATCTGTACATCCATGGGTTCACATATAGGTTTGGACGCCTGCATGTCACAGGAACTTGGAGAGAACAAAATGCTGGCGTGTCCTGCAGTGCTGGCGGACTGACAAACCATGATACAGCTTACTTTTACTCCGACGACAAGGGTGAGTTAGAACTATTGCATTATTACTCAACACCTCAACGAAAAAATTGCGAAGGGCGTACTTGGGAGAACAGCGCAGGCTCCTTCATAGGGACCTCAGGGTCTAGCCCAATGAACGTCAATACAGCAGGAATAATTGTTGATCCACTCAACGCTGATCATGGCCTTATGAACCAAGAATCACAGGCCGTTGATTCCGTTGGACAGATTCATGCAATTATATCTTACATGCCTGGTATTTCATTTCTGACATTCCATGGTTTTACTTTGTTTAAACTTACGCCACCCACCTCGAGGTCGTTTTGGCCAATGCGTAACAAACTATGAAGCTGATCGCATCGCTCACGGCTACGCCTTCCATCTCTATCGATCTTCTAACGGTACATTCACAAAATTCGAGATCCCGTTCCCTATCAACGCTGTGGGGCGCTCTCAAATTGTACTGGACAGCGCAGACAACGCCTATGTCGTCCTTCCGTACGTCCGCGTTGTGACTGCGAGCAAATCATCTGGGTACACAGATTGGGCACTTGCATATGATGGTGTTGCCGAGGGGCTTAATGCCTTTGGGGAAGTAACGGTGGACCGAGCGAGGGTGGCTAGTGGTGTGTTGTCAGTCCTTTATCAGGTTAATAGTACTGGCACAACGCCTTCGGCGGTGCATGTCGTAGACTTCAATCTTAATGGATAAAGCCAGGATACGCGCTTAAGTTGCATAGTGACGGTGATAGCGATGGTAATGCGGTTCACAAAATATTGTAAGTCTGAAATACATGTCAGGCACGTTGAATTGATAGTAGGCGCAGTTTTCATAAGATAAGAAAAGCTTACAACTGATAGCGCATAATCAATGACTCCAGAAACCGAGTCATATAATAGGCTCTTCTTTAGTACAATCTCCTAGCCACAGCAAATATGAGTTCGGAGAGACAGCGATTCAACACCGCCAATCCTTGGGAGGCTAAATTTGGCTACTCCAGAGCCGTACGTCGCGGCCCCTTCATTTTCGTCTCTGGCACCACCTCCATCGATCCCGTCACTGGCATCCTCCAATACCCCGAGTCCGCGTACGAGCAGTCGTTGGCAATTCTCTCCGAGATTGTGCGCGCTGTTGAATCTTTGGGTGGAACGCGTCAAGACGTAACACGTCTAAGGTTGTTCGTGACGGCGGATGAAGATACCAATGATGTGGGACGTGCGATGAAGGAGGCTTTTGGCGATGTTGGGCCTGCGGCAACGATGATTGTTGGAGCTAAGTTTGTGAGCGTACAGATGAAGGTCGAGATCGAAGCGAATGCTGTTGTTTTGTGGTATGTTTTTTGACTTGCCCTCTCGTTCTTATGCTGAAGTTGATCATTATTCCAGATCAATGATGCCGCGAATGCCAAGTAGCGCGATGATTATGCTTGGGTTATGTAGACTACAGGGGAAGTATGATACAGATGCAAGTTATACACAATAAGACAAGGTGTCCTGCGTCCGCCGTCCGTTAGTGAACGATTACGCGTTCACCTTTGGCGCGCTCGCTAGCATCGCCTGCGTTCTCGCGAAGTAGGAGGACACAGAATCCAGCGATGGCAAAAATCACGACGCTGGTATAGACAGGTATGGAGCGATCGATCACGAGGAGTGCACCTCCGAGCATAGGCGCAATCATGCCACCTCTGTAAAAGAAACTGAGCTATACTAGTCAACATGAGAGGCGTATCACCCACATTCGTGACAGGGCAGACGCAATTCCACATGCTGTTCCTCGGACTGAAAAACCTCGCGTTAGTTTGTTGTTTGCTGCATCTGACAAGGCGATCAAACATGCCTTTCGTGCCGAAGATTTCTGGGGTCCACCCGTACAAGACCGCCCACATAGCCTGTATGGCGAATAAGGGATGAGCTATTAGAGCCACAGACATCGAAGGAACGAAGCATACCGTCGCGCTCAAACTAATTCCCACAGTGGTGGCTCTAACAGCCCACGAAGATTCTACCATGACGAACGCCACACAAAAGAAGGCCGTGATGAACGTGCTCCCTGCCAACGACCACCGGCGCCCTACCGGTGACTCTATGAGATACGCACCGAGCTACAAAGGACTGAGATAAATTTCAGTCAAATTGAAACAACTCACGATGGCACCAGGACAACCCCCAATGGTAAAGATAACTACATCCCACAGCGACTCCTCCAGGGTCTTCGCTTCGCTGACAACTACGCCATCCGCCGCCCCTGATCCAGTCTCGAGGAGTTTCGGAAGGAAGACATTGAACATGGTGTACGCTGCAATGCAAGTTCATCAGCGCCACAATCTAAGAGATGATGGGAACAGTACAAACCAAGAGACATGGCCCACCATGCCACCCATACCAACAATGTTGTTCTCAGCCACTCAGGCGACAACACCATCATCACGCGGTCCCACCATGCCCATAGCGGCTTTCTCACCCATCGGGGCAGTGCCCCACAGACACGCTTTTCGTATATCGAGGACACTCGGCGGGAGCTGTAGGATGATTGACGGGGCGGCCGACGAGGTCTAGCCTGTGGTTCTATAGGCGGGATCTCGGCGGGCTTGCCTTCTACAGGGATCGAATCTTGTTGATTTGGAGGGAGCGTCACAGGCCCTGATAGAATGGGAGCCTGATCCTCGTAGGGGGTAGAGAAGGAGTGTCCGTCAAGTATGGTGGGCGTAGCGTCGGTTGAATTATATTGCGTGACCAAGGCGGGGCGTGTTGCCGGATGTCCACTTGCAGTTGGCGAGTACGCAAGCGAAGCTTCACCGTTGAGGTCAGTGGCGCTGAATATGGTCGCAGAGGTTACTCTGGGGTATGTATCTTGATTTTCCCGATTTGGGCGCGGAATGGGAGCACTCAGAGTTTCTGGATCTGTTGGGATGACGGGATGGTGATCTTGGACGTCCTCAATCTCAAGTGATAGGTCTGAGCCATTGAAGCGAGAGATTAGTTGGAGTGACTCGATGGCTTCTTGATGTCGACCGGCGTGGACAAGATAGCGAGGAGATTCATGCAGTCGAAAGAAGAGAATGCGGGCAATGAACATGGAAAGTGTCTTGGGGGGTATGGAGTTATGACTGTTTAACAGAAGAAAAGAACACGTACTATGAGACCAAGCGCCATTAGAAGATGCCTCCAACCCTGATTTTCAGTATCAACATTGCAAGGTTGATTGGGAAGACAGGAATTTCGAGGTATCACAACCAGACCGACAATGGCTGACAACACAGCTCCGACAGAGAAAAACACGGAAAGGGCCGTCACAAGATACTGCTTGGACTTGGGCATGTGTTCGAGTAGGAGTGTGCCATCGGTCGGCATTGAACCCTGATATTAATGATGTCAATAGAAAGTCAAAAAGCTTAATTTGATCTTGCTCACTCCTACAGCACTTCCAAGAAAGAACAGCACGACACAGAGACTGGTAAACGAATTTGCAAAAGAGGCTAGGAGTCCGAACACCGCTGTAAAGCATAATGTTGCGTTGAACGCCGCGCTGCGTCCCATAATGTCAGAACCTTTGCGCTCGAGTCAATCAACGTCATTTGTAAATTCTGGGCTGTATTCGTTACGCACAGGTGCCCCAACCGACCGCTCCAAACATCATTCCGGCGAACATCGCCGAGGAAACACTCCCTATGTAGCTATCCGGCACTGCGCCCGAAGTTCAAGGAGTGAAGGGTTTCGGCGAGTATGCAACGAACCGTCATAATGCCTTTGCACGCGGGGAAGAATGATAGCCACAGCTTGTATCCACATCTAGGAGAAACGGGTTATTTAACGTGAAAGAGGATATGAAGAGAGCCATACGTTGTCTGCCATCCAACCTGAACACGTTTCCAAGTCTGAGTCACCTATAAGGACGCGGATAATTTACCCTCACCAAATCCACACAGTGACAAGAGCGTCCACTGGTAGCTCCCCATTCCAATCCGATCTATGGTTTTATCGAGCTACGAATGTGTTGGTCCTCTTGAAAACCTGTAAAATGGAAGCTCGTACCGGCGTGCGTGAGTCCTCATCCCCGTGAATCAAGTTCTGCTGCTCCACGTCGCCCTCATCGTCAGGAAAGTAGTTCGGCATTCTGGTATGAGTCCAGAAGCCTGAAACGCGGGGCGGAATAGAGGCCATCGCATCAGTAAGCGAATGGCGTTATATATTGCGCGATTGCAGGTAAGAAAGAGGAAGTAGCGACTAAATTGAAATTATGTAACAGGCAATGCCGTCCTGCCGGGCCGAATTGTGTCCAAGAGCTCGGTGGAAGAAAGTCATACACTTCTACCAGTCGTACAAATGTCACTATTTAATTGCCTGAATAATATCGAATTGACGTGTCACTGGCTTGCTTATATCCGATGGTCGTACCAAGCTCAAGAGTCATTATGCACGCAGAATAAGCGCCAAGTTGTGACAAAGACAGTCAGCCGAGCGTGACGGACCGTGTAAAAAATATGGTTGGAGTCAGACAACTCCTTTGCTTTCAATTTCATGGCGTCGGTAGCAGATTCCGACCCATTTATCGAACAGGACGACAGCGAGGATGATTTTGACTGGGAGGAGGTTCAGGTCCCGCCCCACGAGGAACAGGAAGAGCACCTCGAAATTACAATCCCGGTAGCGGGTTCACGTTCAAAGAAAGCCGCGACCCCCAGCAAGTCCGTCCCGAGTCTCGTTTTGCCATGTTAGAGATGTGTTTATCTTGCCATGGAACAGGTTCAAAGGGATACCACACGCAGAACGCCTCAAAAGAATAGACTGTCATAAGCTGCACACTGTTGTACTGCTTGCGAACGCGTGGGTTCGAAATCAATGGATAAATGATCCTTTACTTCACGTATATCTTTCTCTCATGTCTGAAACTTGCATGCTTATTTACTTTAGGCGAGGCTCCTTTCCTTGACACCTCTGCCGCTTCAGACCGCTTTTGGGACGATACACAAGTCCCGAATACCTGACCAGAATCAACGGGGACGTGTGTTCGAAACGGCGATTTCCAATCTCGTGGAATGGTGGTCATCTACGTACTTTGAGGTCACTATCAGTGGCCATATCAAGAACCGGACGTATGAAGATGTTCAAGCTAAACTTGCCAAACTTGGCCCACCTACGGATGCAGATGGCCTTCTTGACATTGAAGATGTTGAAGATGTACTCGGAGATGAGCCTGAGACGATTCGCGGACCGAAGAGCCTTATGAAGCATGCGTTAATGGCCAGCGGATCGAGGGACGTTAGTGCACAGCTCTTTACAGCACTCTGTCGAGCCCTGGACATACCTGCTCGGCTAGTTGCTAGCTTGCAGAGTGTACCATGGCAGACTAATGTTGAAAAGCCAAAACCGACATATACGAGAAAGCCTAAAGACGCTAAAGGGAAGGGGAAAGCCACAGAGAATGAGGAGGGCGCCGAAGACGGAGACAATAAGGAAATGAGTACTCCTGCGACAATGTCGAGGTCTGGGTCTGAGGATCCTCGTCAATCTGGTTCGTTTATTGGCGAAGGACGGCGTCTAGACGGCACGCCTGTGCCCAAAAGTGACAAGGCGAAAGGGAAGGAAAAGGCGCAACCTGTGATAACACTTCGAAAGACGAAGAGTAAGGGACGTGTGCTGGGAAGTGATTCTGGTCCATCATTTGCACGACCCAAAAAACTAGGTGATTGTTCTAATTGCTTTTATACATCTTTCCACTCCGCTGATGTCATTTTTCACTTCCAGCCTCACCAGATCCCAGAATGACCCCACCTGTCTTCTGGACCGAAGTGTTCTCCCGTCCAGACGGTCGCTGGATACCTGTAGATCCTATCCGGTCGCTCGTTAACAAACGAAAAGTATTCGATCCAACGCCTACCGCCGCGTCAACACCTACTACCCGCTCCCCCCTCTTTCCTCAAGCATACGCAGCGGCGCTCGATCGTCGGACGGTGCTAACCAACAATATGACCAGGTCGGTCAGACAGGAGAACAGGATGGTGTATGTGCTTGCCTTTGAGGAGGACGGGTATGCACGGGATGTGACGAGACGCTATGCGAAGGAATTTAACACAAAGATCGCGAAGGTGCAGGGGGGGAGCAGCACGATTGGCGGTGGGGGAAAAGCGCGACTGGCCTGGTGGCAGGGTGTTCTTGGTATCGTCACTCGGCCCTATCGACTGGTGCGTCCATCTTACTACAGTTGAGAATGGAATGTTGACTCATGAAATGTTCCTCTTAGCATCGAGATGATGTCGAGGATGAGGAGCTCGATGCGGCACAGATGACCGAAGGCATGCCATCTACAATAGGAGGTTTCAAGGATCATCCAGTGTATGTACTCAAGTCTTCAAAATGGAAATTCTCTGACTCTTCTCTAAAAGCTTTGCACTGGTGAGACATCTCAAGCAAAATCAGGTCATACATCCTCCCCCTCCAGTCACACCTGAACTTGGAAAATTTCGTGGGGAGGCTGTATATCCAAGATCATCCGTCGTATCACTCAAGACCGCTGAAAACTGGATGCGAAGCGAGGGTCGAATGGTTACTGAGGGCAATCAGCCCTTGAAGATGGTCAAAATACGCGCTGGCACCATCAACCGCATGCGAGAGCTCGAAGTCAGGAAGGACGAGCTCAGGGAGGCCGGAGATCCTGGCGGAAGCGCTGGGGAAACGATGCAGGGTCTCTACGCTAGAAGCCAGACTGAACCCTACAAACCAGATCCAGTCATAGATGTGCGTGCCTTCCTTTCCAACATCACAGATCTCTCGCATCTGACTAGAATGGTGACTCTTATTCTTGGCTGACTCCGTTGTGGGCGTCCTATTCTCAGGGTAAAGTGCCAAAGAACACTTTTGGTAACATAGATCTCTACGTCCCCTCAATGCTTCCGCATGGAGCGGTGCATGTGCCTTGTGGGTGTCTTTTCACTACATTTTCGTGTTTTCTGATCGATTTTCTGTGATAGACAAAGGCGTCGCAAAAATAGCCAGGAAACTCGGGATCGACTTCGCAGAGGCCGTGGTGGGTGTATTTCTGCCTATTCTGGACATGATTGGTTCTCAAGATCTGTCAAGACTGGTTTCGAGTTCAAAAAACGACGTGCCTTTCCCGTCATCGAAGGTGTGGTCATCGCACAGGAAAACGAAACCGCCCTATTGGAGGTGAGCTAAGATCACACTCAAGATCTGTCTTTTTACTATAGCCATATTCCCCAGGCGTACTGGGAAGCCGAACAAGATGCAGAAGAGAAGGCAAGAATCAAACGAGAAGAACGTGTTCTAAAACAATGGACGCGCTTAATTCAAGGTCTCCGGATTCGTCAACGCCTCCAAGCCCAATATGCAACAAAAAATGATACAGAGATCTCTCAGGTTCGGAATGACCCCAACAACGCTGTTGACAGCCACTCGGGAAGTTCCAAGGTTTGCGTTTGTGGGTGTTGTCTCCCTGACACATACTGACTATTTTTGATTTTCTAGGACATCGTTGTTACGATGTCGCATCCCGGCGTTGGTGCGGGTGGGGGTTTCCTTGTTGAGGCTGACGACGTTGTCCTCCCGTTTCACCTTCCGAAGTCTAGGTTTCAGCCGAACATTGACAACCTGGATGCCGCGGAGTCGTCTATTTCGCGGACTGGCGCTGATCAAAACGAGATGATGACGGAGAAACCCATGGAGAACGTGCCCGCACCAATTGGCCGAACCTATGGATTAACAATGGACCTAGACTCGGACTTGGACGTGGAGCTCGAGGAGGTTTCGAACACGCAACTGCAGCCCTTGGGCAACGGTGGATATGCCCCGAAGACCATGCGTGAGCTGGCTGAGGACGCCGCTCGGCAAAGTCTTGATACGCCGTCCGGGATTCATGGCGATGGTGTCAAAACTATGAACATTGACAGTATCCGGTCCTCCACCGACAATAACGGTGCGGCCGAAGCACGCAGGACGCCGCGTTCACTGCGCTTGAACTTGAAATTACCTAGCGACCCTGCCACAAAGTCCGGTGCTTCTACATATGCGCGCCGGTCTCAGAAGTCGAAGTCTAAGAAAAGGGCCAGGGACGATAGCACAGATGATGGCTCAGATGATGAGCTTTCTGAACCGACGCCAAAGAAACGTGCCAACCCGAAGATCGGGCAGATCGTTCATGTATCCACGAGTACGAGGACGTTGAGGCCACGAGCGCCTAAGACTGCAGCTCAACAGGAGGCGCAAGAACAGGAGGCGGCGTATCGACGTGCTATCGGAAGATAGCGATTGGGAGCGGCATTTGTATGGTCTATTTGCCTATGTATTTATACACGATGAGCACGACTCACTACTTATCATTATATCCCCTATACCCGGACATGAATCCTACATATGTATATCACTAAAGTACGATAGAACTTGTATAATCAAGAATACACGTCGTTTTTTTAACATAACCAAGGGGTTCAGAACCTAAACCGCAGCTTCAAGCTTCAGGAGCAGGTGTGCCAGTTGCTGTCGAAGGTTCCGTTTCCGCAGGAGGAGCAAACGGTTGTAGCAACGCAAAAGTAAGATATGAAGTGTGGCCCCGTACTTCCGACATGACTTTTGATAGGCTGATTTTGGCGGGAGAGATCTGTACAGGAGGGCCAAGCACTGAGGCTGCATTATCGGTCTCCTGAGGAGGATCAAGGTCCATCTCTTGTTGCACTAGGTCTGGAACAACGACGGGAGACGCGCTTTCCTCGCCATCTGTTTTCAGCCGCTTCCTCTCTCCCGCGGCGGTCTCTGCCTCGGATGCTTGTTCTGCCTGATCTTTCACGGGGGTCCCATCGTCCCGTTTCCGCTTACTTGTAGTTTGCTTACCCGCGGCAATCTGCTGCAAGCGCTTTTCCTCGCGCTTCCGTTCTGCTTGTTTGAGCTTCTCGCTGATGTCGCCGATAGGTTGGAGAACGGGAACGTGGGACACGTCCACTGGTCGTAATAGAGTCTCGAACATCGTGATTTCTAGGCAGCCGGTTAAAAGGCGATGGGTTTCGTTCAGTTGAATTGGGGGAGTGGGAGAGTGGGTTGTTTACGGACCTGTGAAGCCTGCATCATTCAATGCGTTGACAGTTCTTAGAACTTGTTCCATACACGGGCTGAAGCAACATATTCGAGTGGTGCGGTCTTTCTTAGAGAGATAAACATAGATGTGAGAGAGAAAGAGAATACAGTTTGAGGTAACGTACTCTCAGTGCTTTTTTCGCATGTTCGACTGCCTCCCAAGGCGCAGGTAAGTCGAGAAAGACTATCTCACAATATGTTGTTATGTTCTTTTCGTAAAACAGGAGTTTGGTTTGGTCGATCACCTGAGTCAACAGTGTCATCAACTGTGAACCCGTCTTTACAGACGTTTCTGTGTGTCAATGTTACGATGTCATTCATACCGTGCCGAGCAAATTCCTCTCTAAGGTTGGATTTTCTCAGTTAGGTCGTGGCTGGGGAACGCTCCGATATGACGTGCCTTGCTTTGGAGGCCCTCGCCTCGTGGAATTCATATGACCACAAGTGTCCAGTGGAGCCTACCGTTCGGGCAACTGAATGTGAGAAGGATCCTGATCCAGTACCTGCGAGCCAAAGTGATATGAATGGTCGCAGATCCAGGGAAGGGGTTCATGGCAGCGCACCTGAGGATCGATTTATATGTTAGCACGTGTGGTTGGTAGACAGATGAGACATAGAGTTGTAAGGCTCGCAGTGAACTGAATTTCATGTAAAGAAAAAAAAAAACAGGAATGTATACAGACCTGCTTCTATGACCCGATTACCGGGCTTGATGTCGAGATAGGATGTGATGAATGCAATGTCCGCCAAGTAGAGGATTTGGGTGCGATGTGGGAGTGCCATTGTCCAGAGCTCAGGGGTAGGCCGCAGGACATGGATGAAGCCCTTGCCCTTGCGAGAGCCTACTTTGGAACCATAAGGCATGCCAATGAGGTCTGAATGTCTGTAGTGACCAAATTTGCTGTTAAAATCTTTTCCTGGAGTGATAACAAGGGGCTGAATAACATCGCGGGTCTGATGAATATGGTTAGCAGGAGTCGTGAAGGATGTGAAAAGAACGGACGAGCCAGATAATAACCACATCGCCAGCCGCGATTTCTCGTGCAGTGGACCACATCGTGGTAAACGGAAGAATATTTTTTAATGATCGAAAAGGCAATCAAATCTACAGATCTTGGCCGGCGGAATTTCCATAAACTGTCAAGTAAATTTTGGAGGTGCGTAATAATAAATTTATTGCCTAGTAGTAGGGCTCACCCCGGACTTTCCCATTCAAAATAGAGGAAACCGACGATTAAGCTCCATCTGGAGCCTGTTCGCGTTGGGACCTGGTACTTAGATAGAAGGTTCCAGCCAATCAACCCATTAGTCCAATAAATCAGCCTTCCACCGCTTCCAGCTTACCTATAGCCCATCTTAAATCATCACGGACGCCTCAACCGTCTCGAAGCTTTTTTTCCTTTCACGGCCCTTCCTTCTCCCCCATCATGGACACACCCAACCTCTCTTTCAGTTCGTATCCTTTCCAGCTCTTCGCTGTGTAACCCTAATCTCTTTTACAGTCGGAATCGTGGACTTTTCACAAGAAGTATGTGCCTATTCACCGTGTCTCGCGCCACTTCTCATTCTATATAGGCAAGATGGATATATATGACCCCCTCTGTCTACGATCTGTTGGGTAAGTTGCGCTCCGGACCATTACCGATGGCCACTCAGACTTGACAAAGGCTATGAACCTCATGAACTTGTCGGACGACCTTCACTGGAGCTCGTGCATCCAGACGAATTCGCGGTCGTCAGACGGATTCATCAGTCGGTTTGGTTTCTATTCCGATGACTTTGACCCTTACCCGACTGCAGTGATACCATCGTAAAGGACAAGGCAGCAGTACTCCTCTACTTGAGGATGAAGCACAAGACACACAATCGTGGATACATATTATGCGGTGTTGTAAGATCCATCATTGCCCTCGCTGCGCCTTTTGACCCATTCCTTTTCAGTCAAGGTCAGCTTACGCGGCGCGTTCAAGTATCATCAGTGTCCAATACTTTTTCCAGGACCGTTGTTCACAATGTTTTGGTCGGAAGTGTGTCGTTCGCAAACCCTAGCAAAGCAATGCATAATGCCTCTACTGCACAAGAAGTCGAGATCGTATCGCCCACTTCAACAAGTTTTCAGGCAAAGGTAAGTGTCCTGCAATTTCCGTCTCAATCAGATTCTTATCACAAGGTCTGTAGCGCTGGCACGACCCACCCGTTAGTACCAGTAGCACTGGTAGCCCGCCGCGAGTCACAACCAAACTCCCTGCCACCAGTCCTTCCTCTTGGAGCTCAGGGCGCAGTCCACGGAGTGGGTCCGAAAGTGATTCCGATGAGACGACTCCCATCCCTGAGCTACAGCGGCAGGATACCTTCCAATTCAACCATCTCCCAAACCAATCTCTTCGAACCCTCTTCATCCTCGATCGCTTCACCCAGAAGGGAACCATCATGTACTGCTCTAACGATTGTCTGGTCACGACTCTTTCCGCGATTGGCCGCCCCTTCTTCGACTATGTCCATGAATCAGACGAAGGTACGGTAAAGAAGTGGATCGAGACCGTCAAGACATGGGGCGTGAATGAACTTGGCCAGCCATGCGATGGGGGGTTCGGATACGGGTGCTTTACGCTCCTGGCGAAAGGAAGAGATTCCAGGTACAATTTACCCTTACATCGTTTGCCATGTCACTTCTCAAACCAGTTACAGTCAACGCGTGGCCGAACCCGTCTCATCTCGCCATAAGGTGGGCAATGGCAGGCATCGGTCCTCACGACATGCTCGTGATACCACAGGACGCGCGTCCCGCATTCCAGACCGCACGCATGTTGGATCTACGTTAACCCTGCCACCTATGGAAGGCCAATCCCCTGAGATTCTCGTAGATGCCATTTTCTCTGCTCACTCGGACGGCTTGATGGTTGTATTACGCCGAAGCGAAAACGCGTAGACAGCGTTGCTTCTCTCGATTTCTTACTTTTGTTCTTTTGGTTGCCTGTTTTCGTCCTCGGTCGTTCCCGCTCTTATTGAATCTGATATCTGATATCTCGCTGTGCACTGCTATACCATGCGATCTTCGCTTCCCTGACATACATTACCCCCCCCTTTGCACGCTTTTCATTTGCCATCCCTTCTGCTGTCCTCTGATCTTATACCTACTGTATGCTCTTGACGGTTAACTGCTCAGTGCCATCGTGTAACTACATATTATGTATATCTTGACCAATGTAATTCCATACGCGCATCCCTGCATGCCAAAAAGCCTGCACAGCCTTTTGCACGCGGGGGGACCAGCAGCTTGGCGCTGGGCGCAGGTGTCGTCACTTACCTCCAGGAAGCCATGCGCGTCAACATCAGCGATTGCTGACAAAGCCCCTTTGGGACAGACTACCCTGAAGCCACCAGATCTACTGACGATGAGTACATACCACACTTCTGACTAGAATCTGATGGATTTTCCTGTTTACGGAATGTGGTCTTTTGTACTGCCTAAACCTCAAGATCCGCGCTGGGACCCAAGTACGAAAGAGATCTCGCTTGGCTTATCAAAGGACACACACCCCTCAATCCAGAGGAACGGAATCTTTGTACCATTTTCGACACTTCAAACTTTAACCATTTGGGAAGAGAATAACGGGACCGCGTGACAGGATCACATTCTGTGTGCCACCCCAAATCGATTCGCTACCCGTCAAGCGGACACTCCCACACGGAAGAAATCCGGCGTGTATGCACTCGGATTCGATATCTGAATGGTATTCGTTTTCCCAGCCGTAAATCCGGAGAGCGACACGAGATATCCTGAAAGCAGGATGTCCCAGCTCTAACCGCGTCGTTATTATCGACTCTTTGAACTGGGGCAGTAGAGATCTCACCTGGGCCGAGATAGGCATTTGGGCCTGCACAAGGGTACCCCCATTGACACTGATGAAGGCATTACGGCAGTTGGAGCACACGGTATTGCTCATGGTAAAGTCGCCATTAATGTAATCGAAAGACAACGTTTTGGTCCCACCTGCCGCGCCTCCATCGACGCCATTGAAAGTCAGCGTCCCCCCATTGCCGACGAAGCCCACAACTATCACTGATGAGCTCACAACGCGGGTTGCGGCGCCGCCGGCTAGGGTGTTTGCGGAGTCAGCGGCATTATAGAAGGTGTATGTGGGGGTAGTGCCAGGGGTAGCGCCACTGAGCTTCAAAACCACACTACCATGTGCGTCCACAGTCGATGTGTATCTAGGATCGAGTCAGAGACGAGTTTGATTAAAGGAGAAGGTTAAAATTACTTACGTTGTTGTGAGTTTACCGAGTGACAAGCCCGTGATAAGGTCTACAGCGTTCGCGGAGGTAAATCCGACGTCGGCCAGGTTGAATGTCAGGGGTCGAGATGTTGTCTGCCAGTTGATGAGCACTGGTTGACGGCGATTAAAAATGAATGTTATTGGCCGCAAACGACATCGCTTAGGTGTGACGTACCTACGACAGTCGAATCATCGCCTAAGGCGCCAGCCCACACGTCATAGTCGTTGGTGTACCTGCGCTTGAAGTCTATGGATTTTCCTAGACTATCTTGCTACACGCGTGGACGGGGCTCAGTGTGACGCTTCTCAAGAGCTCGAGTCCTGCCTACATTTAACGCAATGATCCGAGTATTCTTAAGAATGTTGAGTGTAGTGGTGGAGGGGTTGGTTAGATCTGTCGAAATAAGCAAGGGGGATCTAGGGAGTGGCGTGAAAAATGAACACGAGTTTATGGAAGATAGGTTGACACACTTTGCAGCCGCCCAAAACGCGAAATGTGTTTGTTGCTCTGCGGCGGTGAGTCCAGAATTTCCGACCTCCAACAAGTCCAAATCTGTAAAGCGTCGGTCAAGTACCAACATGGAAAGAAAGGGTTGTTATTGCAAGTCTTTACCATTCCAAGCTCCAGGCCCTGCGAATTGAGTGATTGGAACAAGCTGGTTTATGATTCTGAATAGATTGTCCCAGGAAGCAGGTGGTCCGATGTCATTTCTTAATGAAAATGGAAAAGTCAAGGGCTGACGTGGAGCTCTTCACTTCAGGCAACTTACGAAATGCGCCAACTAGAGTGATTGCCTTAGTACTGTTAGGGGATCAAAACGCATATTAGACGTACGAATTCCCAACCGCACTAGCAGGCCACCTAGCAGGATCTGTATGCAGAAAGCCACTCAGAGAGAGATCCGTGCAGGTGACAG
Source organism: Tephrocybe sp. 10521TJB (assembly GCA_018221635.1). Classification (NCBI taxonomy): domain Eukaryota; kingdom Fungi; phylum Basidiomycota; class Agaricomycetes; order Agaricales; family Lyophyllaceae; genus Tephrocybe; species Tephrocybe sp. 10521TJB. The sequence continues at coordinate 22,479 of JABAJS010007706.1, forward strand.
GAACGCATCGAGCATTGTACACCCCATTCACAGATGGAAAAAACGATGGGACGCCCGGTGGCGCTCAAAGCATTCTGCATTGTGACGTAGTGGGGCTGTTCCCTCTTGATCAGACAAGTTTGGTAAGGTACATGCTAAGGGTCACCTCGATCTACGTATACACGTCTCAGCATGACGATAGAAGAAGGCAGGAATTCAACAACAGACCTGAATTGGGGGATTGAAGTCGACGAAATCTGTAGTGCTGACTGAATTGCCGTTGAGTTACCGGAGATTACGAGCGGATATGGATTAAGTACCAGCATAACAATTGTCATACTAAGAATTGAATTGGTCAATGCCGATCTCCTCCTCAGTCTGCTGATCACCTTCAAATAATCAGCGCCCCAAGAAGCATACGTCTCCGCATCGGAGGTCTCAAAGCCTAGACTTCCTAGATACCCTGCAGTCCCACCCACGGAGTCACAAGCGAAATAGCCTCTAGAAGAAGTTGAATGAATAGACCGGATGATTGTACACATTCATTTTGAGTATGATCGTACCCGTCAGAGTAGAGGCCAAAATTCAGGCCAAGGTCGTGGACGAACGAGGAAAGTGCGGGAATTCCGGAGGGGATAGTGGTCGTGGACCAAGTAAATCCACCTGATGCATTCCGCGCATTCCCCTGCCATCCACAATCTCTGTAACAATGTCAGCAGGCTCAAGAATCATGAGCTGAAAAAGTATTTACAGGTTGAGAAATTTATATCCCAGTGTATTGAGACCCAGATCAACGAGGCTTTGGGCAGCTGCCTGGTATTGTGCCTCGGTCGTCGCGCAGCTTTCATATCAGGCCAACGATTAGAATATGTATTCAATTAGACCGAGGAGTATGCCGCACAGAAATGCGTTATAGGGGTTCCAACCCATCGGAGGTGTCACCGAGAGTCCGTTATTGAGAGCTAAGCATGACGGAGGAAATGCAACAGCAATGAATATTGCCCATGTAAAAAGTCGCATCGTCAAGGTTTGACAGCACCGTCTACCTTGTCTTATTTTATTGCACATCCCTGCCATTTTTCAGCAGCTATTTTCAGTGTTGGGCGGGCCGTCCGAGAAGCCTCCAAGGCTTCTCGCGGGACGTGAACTTCCAGCGCGTGATAGGCCATGGGGTCGATAATGGAAATCCGGGCCCTTCAAGGATGTTTTGTCAAGTCAGTCCCCGTGAGCGTTAGTAGCTGGAAGATTCTATGTTTCATTTTTCACAGTCGCAAGAGGCTCAGCAACAAGAGATGTGGTCCAGGTGTTAAACGTTGAACGTGCGTCGCGGCGTCGTCCAACTGGACGGAGATCACGCGATCTTGCATCATTGATCCACGTGGTCAACGATCGCCGAAATTTGGCACAGTTCTGAACATCTGCTCAATCCCCAATTCCTCTGCAGATTGTGTCTGAGATGTCTGTCTCCAGCGACGATAGCCTTGTTTTGTCTGCAGACCCTCTCCATGTCGGTATGATATTCCTTGGAGGAGTATTCAAAAATTGATCTTGGATTTAGCCGGCGAATCTAATCCCTGAGTTGTGCCGATCGTTCTACAATGTGAGTTGAAGAATAATATTTTGTCAAATCGGACTCTAACGATCTGTGCTACGCTAGCTGGGCTGGGTTACTGGAACTGGTGGCGGTATCTGCATCCGGGTCGGGTATGCGCATCTGTCCTACCCACATTCTATCGTTGACGATCAATCTCAAGCGACAAAGTCTACATCGCCCCCTCGGGCGTGCAAAAAGAAAGGATCGAACCAATTCACATCTTTGTTCTTCCTTATCCTCAAGCTAAACCCTCTCCCCACACCGACCGAGTATTCCTTCGCCGACCTGCGCTGAATCTCACAGAATCAGCTTGTACTCCGCTGTTCTGGAATTCTTTTGAGATTCGTAATGCAAGCAGCTGTATCCATACTCATTCTCAGCATGCAGTAATGGCAACCCTTCTCTGGGATGGCCCTGTCTTCAGGATTTCTCATCAAGTAAGGCTAATCTTCCACAATTCTCCATTCCCCTATTGATTTTTCTCTATAGGAGGTTCTTTAAAAGATATCTCCCTACAGCTCTGAACATTAACCGTATGTCATTGTAGATGATCAAAGGTGTGCGCATTGCCGGTACCGGGAAGGCACTGTCCTACCTTGATACCCTGGAGCTTCCAATCATAGAAAATACCCCACACGAAGAAGATCTCAAGGACAGTATGGCGGAAGCTATGATCAAGTATCCTGAGGCTGCGGGGGTCCTTGTCCGTAGGCATGGCGTTTACGTATGGGGTGCGTCCGTTTCCATATCCGTTGTTCTTGGGCTGACTAGATATTATCTCTCTAGGCAATGATTGGGAGAAAGCGAAGACTCAGACCGAGGTAACGAGTCTTTTAATTCTACGAGATGACTGGAAATCTCACTCTCGTTCAGTGTCTTGACTACCTATTCGAGATTGGTGTTAAGATGAAGCTCGCCGGTCTTCCTACTGTCTTAAATTAGATGTACATTTTATTTTTCGACATCTCCTGAATGTATGACCACCTTTTGATTTTGCTATTTTGGGCTGTATCTCGATGTGCGCGTGCGACTTCAGGGAGGGAGAGCGTATGACGAAACGCGATCGGTCACAACTGTCACGCGTCTGTAACGGTAACAGGTGAACGTCACGTCGCTCCTGCCTTCGAAACCTATACCATAAGATACCCTGCCACCTGTCCTTCATGCCCTCTTGTTTCCTGAACTATTTGCTTTGATTTATATTCTGCTTAGACTTTATGGACCTCAGTTTAGACAGCGATGATGTCTCATCCACTCTCCTAGAAAAACCTCCCAGCAATGCTGACCAAAGCGGGGCTTTAGATAAAGCCATTGCAAGATGTCATACGTGAGCTCTTTCTACTATTGAAGCTGCAGAACTGTCTAACACGCCTGTAGTATATTGGCAGAAGGTGCTATTGGTTCGTGTCTTTGGTGTCACTGCCGCACTGCTCACCACATGCACCCAAGTTTTTGGTCACTCGGCATATAGAGGGCAACAGGAAAAGATTATAGAGGCTTCAGTAAGAGGTATGTTTGGAAGGCTAGAATATATTCAACCAAAAGCTCATGGGCTACAAGGAGACGATGTTCTCGTCATTGCACCAACTGGTATGGGAAAGGTATGCTAGCGCGGAGAGACCAATGATAGAGTGTTAACATTGATCATTGAAGAGCCTGTGCTTTCAAGTCCCGGCAGCGGCGGAGAAGGTATCGCATACGATCAATCTCGCATTAGCCAGTCCTGACGAATATGAAGTCCGGGATCACTGTAGTCGTCTCCCCTCTTCTTGGTCAGTTGAGCTCAGCTTCGTTACTTTCATACACCACCTAATAAGACTCAGCTTTGATGAAGAATCGTAAGCCCATTGCTTTGTATCTCCGAGCTACAACTCATTCGCCTTTTTGATTTATGCAGAAATCGATAGTCTACGACGAAAATTTGTTGCCGCTGTTTCTTTGACATCTGAAACACCTTTTAGTGAGAAGCAAGAGGTAAAAACATCATTGACATATATTTGTTCATTTTTATTTATTTTCTTTTTCACCACTAGATTTTCGACGATTTATTGTCCGGTCATCCTACCAACCGCCTAATCTACAGTATGTATTTCCAATGTGTTTTATCGTGCCCTAATAAATCAATATCAGCAACGCCGGAGAGGCTCTGCACATCAGACTTATTAAATGTTTTGGACGGTGTTTACGAAGAAAACGAGCTGAAACGGCTCGTTGTTGATGAGGCCCATTGCATATCGGTATTTAGTCTCCTTACATCAAATCGACAGTTGATCTCACGACTCGCAAAGGAATGGGGGCATGATTTTCGCTCCGCATACCGCAAACTTGGCATGTTTCGGAGGAGATTTCCATCCGTTCCTATCATAGCTCTAACTGCTACCGCCACCTCAGAGTATGTACATATATTCAAATCATATTTCATAAGATATTGACCACTAATGTTTAAGGGTGCAAAATGATATTATTCGCAGTTTAGGATTGTCTGAGAGTCGTCTTTTTCGCGCTCTTCATCCATTTAACAGAGAAAATCTTTTCTACGAGGTGCGAAAATAATTTTTAGTCAAGCTATTTACTCTACAATATACCTTTCTCTCCTCTCAGGTCCAATATTTTGAAGATATGGATTCTGTCTCTCGGATGGCCCAGATATTCGAATACATCACCACTCTCTATAGGAGGCGGAAACGGCCTTCATCGGGTGTTATCTACTGCAGAAGGCGCGCTACCTGTGACGAGCTCTCGACATACCTGCGAACGAAAGGTATCAATTCCCAACCTTATCACCGTGGAGTGACGTGTGTTTTGATTATCTTCGTTGTTATTTGAACATTTCTTAATGCTATTCTTAGTTCCGGTGTCCTCGACAAGACATTGCGAGAATGGACTATAGGGGGAAGCGGCGAGGGTGGGATCGATGTTGTAAGTATATACCAAGTTCGACCCTTTCGGGTCCTGATAATATCAGGTTGTTGCGACGGTTGCGTTCGGACTCGGAATCGACAAAAGCGATGTCAGGTAAGGAACCATTATTATTTTATCTCACTGAGGCTCATGAGGCCCAGATACATTATCCACTACGATCTTCCCAAAAGCTTCGAAGGTCGGTAGTTCTATCACCGAGAAATTACCTCCCACTCATCCACTGAAAATATCTAGGATATTATCAGGAGACCGGTGAGACTGGCAGATGTGTACAATGTACCGTAGGAGGCTTACTATTTTCATTGCACGAAGGACGAGCTGGGCGTGACGGATCGGTGCGTCTCTTGCTACTGCTGTTTCTCAGGGGTTCTAAGTTGACCCAATCCACTGGCCAGCCTTCAAAATGCGTCCTCTACTACTGCAAGTGCACAGTAGATGTTTTGAATTTGATTGACTGATAACTGTCTTCCATTAGCCCGGCAGGACGTCCGTGAAGTGAAAAAACAGGTCAACGGCTCCACCGAAAGACGTCTCGGTTCGGACGGACCGCCGCCGAGTCAAAGGGCAATGCACAGTCTTGTTGCGGTGAGGATCCAGTGCAGAATATGGAGCATCGTGAAAAGCCACGTCTGACAGGCTCATCAGTTGTACAAATTCGCCGAGAATGTTGGAACCTGCAGGCATATTGTACGTTTTTCCTTACTCTTTTCTGTGTAAGGATTAAGGACCGTTAATCACAGTCAATATGCCGTTATTTCGGAGAATGCATCGACGCAGAAGACGTCGAGGTTCGCCGTCGCTATTGTAACAAAATGTGCGATGTAAGCCGATTCCTCATTTTCTATATTACGAGCATGGGAATGACCAGGTCTGTGACAGGTTTGTAAATACCCCGAGAAGACCAGAGGCCGGGTTACAAAACTTTCGACAGGAGTTAGTTTGAAGTTCGACCTTTCAATCGACACGGGGCAGCAGAGAACCGATACACGAGGGAGAGTGATGGGGAATGAACCTCAGAATATGGGACAACGATCTTTCTCTGGACCTAGATCCTATGGCATGACGAAACGTGTTGTGTCAGAAAATCAATACGCTTCTGGCAATCAGAAAAGACCCAAGGTTTCGCTTGTGCCAGCACTTGGTAAGTGATTTCATAAATCCGAAGGCCTAGTACTCATGGGCTCGATAGTTACGAAGCCTCATGCATCAGCGTCTAGCCTTAGCAAGCCCTTCAGGACACCATTCAAGACGCCGTTCATTCAGAGGGCGGTCTTCCCGCCACCGCCACCACCGCCGGAATCGCCTCGGCATTCGGAAATTACAGCTTCAAATGTCAACGATGATGTTGAAATGGCCGACATGTTCGAGGGGTCAGACGGAAATGTACAGGAGCATATTGGTCGTGGGTGGAATTCCTTACTTCTCCGTTAGTCTGACCCTTGGAATTTGCCACAGAAGTCCCGGATATTGTAGCCGAGCTCGAGGTTTCGTTTTCAGGGAAAATACCTGTGAGCCAGATGCCCCCGCTTCTTCACATCGTTTTAGGCTCATGATGGTGCAGAAAGATACGCGGCTACAAGGATTTAATAACATCCGAAGAGCATTACATGCTATGCTTCGCAGTGACGAGCCTTGGAAAACTCTAGGTGACACTAGCGCAAGCGCCGAAGCAAGGTAAGGTGTATCTAGATTTCCTATCCGGCTCCCCTCTCTGACGCGCCGCAATTAGAGAAAATTTGATCACCGCAGTCGCCATAGAGCTGGAGTTCAATGGCTTGTCGATGAGTAGCACCAAAGATGGATACACTGAGCGCATAGGCGAGGCAGCTGCCGTCATTAAAGCACAAGTGCGACATCTATTGGTGGAAGATGGCCCTCCGAATACAGATGATGACGACGACGACGCGCAGGTTGTCGTTGAAACACTACGGAGGTTGTGCAAGCGTCACCTAAAGGGCGAGGGGGCACCGTAGATGATTGCGTCGATCATGGTTTGTACATTACGATAAGACATGCACAGCGGCACTTAAACAAGCAAATTCCAAACCCGTATGCCCTCTTCGTTCTTGCCCATCATGTCCAGAAGTTTAGGGCGCCCAGAACCAGAACGCATGCTGAATATTGCAGAGGAGCCTGCAAACGTTGTACCTGTGGTGATGTGGCTGTGAGTCACAGGGCAGACCAGACGATGTTCCAATGTACCTCTCTCTTCCCCTGTGCGGTTGCATACCACAACGATGGTTTCATGAGGCGGCCTCTCTTCCTCCTCTTCCTCCTCCACTGCCTGTTCGACTACCTCTCCTTCGGGTTCGACATTATCTCCATCAGATCCAGCCGAACTTCCTGACATGACAGTTTCGTTACTCCCTCGCCGTCGGTTGTCACGCTTCCACAGGGGCTGGAGTCTCGCTACCCAATATCTTAGTGTCGACCAGTCTGCTTCGTCAGCCTCAGCATCTTGCTCGTCCTCTTCTTTCTCTCCTTCATGTTCCTCAATCTTCGTTACCTGATCTTCTGTATCACTGCTGGCTGCAGATGTATCCCCGTCATTGTCGCCAGAGTAAAGCCATGCATTGAGCAGCACGAGCAGCCTTGACTGATTCTCGATACAATGATCTGCGAGCTCGTACGGCCCCTCGGCACTTGTCCAATCATTTGGGGGCTGTGGGTTGAGGTCCATGCAAATCCCGAGACTCATTTTGAGGATGGTTGGGGCGGAGTCTGATTCGGTTGAGGAAGGAAGAGGGAGTGAGAATGATCTGAAGCCAGTTCCTGGAATGTACTCGCCAAGTCAGAATAGGAATAGGCAAGGGGTGTAAGAGGATACGTACCTGGTTTGGCCCAGCTCTTGTCTTTCTCGAATAAGTTTGTCTTTCTGTATCCTCCGACCCAATCTCCAGAAGGACCGTAGATGATTGCGCTGTTCGCACCTACCCAAGTGGTGGTTTGAGCCTGAGATTCTGTTGTGGAGGTTGATGACGAGGCATGGCCGGTGGAGGGGTCATATAGCGGTGATATCTCCATGCCATCGGCCAAGGATGCGTTTATTGTTTCGGCAGCTCTGGGCTGTGGCTCAGCAAGCAGCTCTTCTTCGGAGAGACGTTCCGGGTAGCCACCGGCGACGTAGCAGCCTAGGCTTTTCGCGATTTCTTGGCAGATAAGAGAGCTTGGGCCTGTTCTTGGTTCCTCGAGGTACGGGGAGATGGCTTCGGCGGAGTCGAAGACGTAACCTAGAAATCGAATAGAGGTTAGGAATCTCTGATGAGAAGAGGGTTGGGGATGTACCTCACCCGTGAAAGCCATCTCGGGAAAGCAGAGGAGATCGATCGAGTGAGGCTTGAGCCTGTGCCAATGAGTTATATGATCTGAGGCAGCATGAAGAGACTCGGGACAGACGTACTTGAGGCACATTGCGCGAGCTCTTGCGATATTAGCGTCAACCTGGCCGATCTGTGACGGATTAGAACTATAGATAATCGTGGTAGGAGAACTATACAAACCTTTGGGCGAAATTGGACGACTGCGATGCGGAGTGGGGTGCGCCCCGGTTGAGGCTGGGTAGCCACAGGGGGGATCGGGACAGTCATCCTAGGCCACAATCTTCGGAACAGGGAGGTCTTGAAGAGTTGCGTGTTGGGATATTTGAAGGATTAATGTAGAAAGTGCACAACGTGCGCGTCAACATTCAAGTCACGTTTTCATGACGCGTCGCGAAGTTGACTCTCGGAATTCTGCGGCGGCATTTGAATCCAATTCAGCGCATGTGGCGCTGAACCTCCCAAACGCCTTGTATCTATCCTCCACATCGGGTATGCATGAAATTGATTTTTCTTTCCTTTTCACCATGAAATTCACAGATGCAGAGATGGTGATGGAAGAAATATGATTCTAGATACTTACTTCAACTGAACACAGGTTGTATGGTGCAAAGGCCAACGCCGCCTCTCTCATACTTAGGTCAACCGCTTTCGAGCGCTCTGGGTTCATCTCCTCGTACCCGAATAGTGATAACGAAAACAGTTTTTCTTGTTTTCTATGTGTAATGTAGGTTGTCTTGTCATACGACGCGCACCATTACCCTAATCACACTGGTACGAATTTCTAAATACCGCATACAATTCAAGGTATTCTGAAAAACATTCTATTGAGTAGCTATATAGCCCAACTATTATAGTGCAGCCACAAACACCGACGAGGGACACGGAATTCTGCGGCGGTATTTGAATTCAAATCCAAGCGCATGTGGCGCTGAGCCTCACAAGTGAGTATGAAAATTGACGTTTCATGAATTTTCCTTTAAACTTATAGGATGAGTGTAGAGACGGCGTCGGCACAAGTATAGTCATTGTTACTTTAACTCAACATCGGGTACGGTGCAAAGGCCGACGTTGCTGCCTTTCATACTTGAGTCAACTGCTTTCGAGTGCTCAGGGTTCGATTCCCAGTACCCGAGCGTGTCATCTCCTTATATGTTATTTTTCTTCAATAAATTGGAGCAGCTCTATCATACGGCCTACACCCAAACCATACCCTTCCGAAGTCGGTATGGTGTAAAGGTCAACATTGCCGCCTCTCGTGATGTTGCTCTCGAAGAATGTGATACGCGGCAGCTCGGGGTTCGAGCCACTGTGCCCGCATACCAAGCCAGCATATCATAACAAATACTCTCTTTTTGGGTTGTGTATTATCTAGGCAGTCTTTCACATCCCCACCTCTCATTCTACATACACCAATTCCTGTAACTCGGGGCTCGATTTCTGGATTTAGATTTTTTTTTCTCTTTCTTTCGTGCTAGTCCACTCACCCAGGCCTCAGGCCTTATAACCGTGACTCGTCCTCCACGTCCACCGTCGGGTATGGTGTAAAGGCCAACATTGCCGCCTCTCGTGATGTTGCTCTCGAAGAATGTGATGCGCGGCAGCTCGGGGTTCGAGTCATTGCCCGATTTTATTTTTCGTACTCGTGCAGATCGACTACTATTCTAAACCATGAAGAGGTTGCAGCATCGGGTATGGTGTAACGGCTAACATTGCCGCCTCTCATTAAGATTTTAGGATCTTTGCGCGCGGCAGCTCGGGGTTCGATTCCCCGTACCCGAATGTATATATTTTTTGATTTGGTTTTTGGTTTTTTATGCATGTATGTAGGCTGTTTGATAAGGCCGACGAACACGATACACCGCGAGCAAACAAAACATCGCAATTGAAGGGATTTGGCGAAGAGATTCCATCGAGTTTTACATATATCAGAGTTAGGTGTAGGACACGAACCACGAACATGAAGGAAGAAGAGAACAAGCGCATGAAGATCTATTCAAGTATACGCAAAACGAAAAAGGACTTTCCAAATACGAAAGCAAGCAACGAAGCAACAAGCAGCATAACCCAACCCCAACGCCTACGTAGGCTTATAATAAATAGTAGTCAAATACTTCTTCCTATACCGCGTCGTATTCCCGACAGCAAGCACCCCGTTCCTGATCGCGCTCGTCGACAAATGGTGCAGCACCACATGGCTGGGCACAGGGAGCACCGACGCGTCGTCCGTCAGCGCCGGGGTGTTCGCTTCGAGCGAGAGGCCGAGCGTCAGTGGGCGCGAGGAGAGGGGCGTGCCGGGGGATGTGGAGGCCGGGGTGGGGGTGGAGGAGGGGATGGTGGGCGAGAGGGTGGGCGATGTGTATGAGGAGGGGAGGGGGGTTAGCGAGGGGTCAGAGGAGGAAGACGGGGTTGGGACGGGGGAGGTGGGTGAGTCGGGCGACGGAGGGGGTGGGGCGACTGATACTGATATCGAGGCGTCGGTGTCGGTGCCCACTTCGGACGGGGGAGGCGGAGGAGGAGGCGCACGACGGTCTCTCTCCCTTTCGCGGTCCCGCTCACGACCTTCCCTCTCTCTCTCTCTATCCCTTCCCCTCCTCTCCCTCTCCCTCTCTCTTTCCTTCTCCCGTTCCCTCTCCCTTCCCTTACTCCTCCCAACAACACTATTGCTCACCCTCCCCCCCGCCACCGCGCCCAACACCCCCCCAGGGCTCCTCACGCCCCCGCCAGGCGGCACGACGCCCCCCACCGCCGCCCCCGGCACCACCCGCGAGTTCAAAATCAGCTTATCCAAGTGCCTCGGGAGTCCAGGGGCGGGGGGGATATTGGGCGCAGGGACGAACCCCGATACGATGCGCGCGTGTCCGTGGGGGTGGTGGTGCGAGGGATGGCCTTCGGACGCAGCGAGGTACACCTCTTCTTCGCGGGCTGCTTCGATAAGCTCCTGCGGGAGCACAGAGGTCCACACCACTTGCTGGATGTGGGGGTTGTGGGTCTGGGATCCGGCGTTGGGGGGGTGGGAGTGGGTGTAGTGGGTGTGCGTGGGGGTGGGAACACTGTGGGTGGGCTCGTGGGCGTTGGCGGGGTCGTCGTCGGATGTGGAAGAGGCGGCGCTCCAGAAGCTTTGGCCGGGGATTTTGGGTTTCTGGCCGGGTGCGAGGGCGGGCATGGAGGATGTGGCGGGGGGAGAGTAGGTTATGGGGACTGCGACGTAGTTTGCGAGGGAGCCCTGGTCGTCGACGGCGGTAGGGAGGTCGTCGGCTACGCGCCAGAGGTCGTCGATTAGGAAGCGGACGTGGTGCGTTCCTGGGGGAAGGGGAACGGTTGCGTGGTAGACGGTTGAACCGGGGGATCTGGGAGATCGGTTAGTGGGATGTTGAGATAACAGGACTGGGCTTACTCGGGAGTCATGGCTAATCTGCCCTTCCAGTCATCGTCACCAGCGCGTGCGAGAAAGATGGACTTGCCACCGCCGCGCCAGGTGATTTTCACAGGGACGAGCTCTGGTGGAGGACGATCGCGGTGAAGAGCTTTGGTGAGAGCGATGGGGATGGTAGACAGGACAGTCTCGGGTACAAACTCGTCTGGGCTGTGGGGAATATTCTGTGCTGGAGCTTGAGAGGAATCATACAGGTCTTGCATACGTCTGTCGTTCGAATCTCTATCCCGGTGTCGCTCTCGCTCGCGATCTCCCCTTCTCTGCGGTGGATACGCTTGTCCCCTCCCCTCGCCCTCCCCAAGCAAGTCACTGCTCCCCAGCTCAACCGGCGCCCGCTCTACCTTGGTGTTGATAATCCGCCCTGCTTCTCCCGGCTCGGCGCTTACAGTAACAAGCGGAGCGGGGATGGGGATGCTCGCACTCTTGGGCGGTGGGGCATTCTGCCTGCCCCGTGTGGAGGAGAGCGTGAGGGAGGCGAGGTCAGGCAGCTCGAGAGAGCGTTTCTTTGTTCGTAGGGAAGGGTGGGGGTTACCAGGGGAGGGCGCGGGGGATGTGGAGGGCTGGCGGGGGCGGGGAGATATTGTATTTGGGCGCGGGTTCGGCGTCGAGGAGGCGTTGCCCATCGTCGATTGCTGCGATACCAGAGAAGAGAACACGAGAAGGCACGAGGTACAAGTTTGTTTGCCGCTGTTGGTACTGTACGTCATCTCACTTAGACTTGCAGGTTTGCCTTTTACACCTTGATTACACCCGCAACAACAACACAACAAAGGCACCTCTGCGGGGAGAAATGTTGCACTGATTTAAGTTGTATGAGAGTGGAGCTGTTCTGTTCAGCATCATTCACATTTGTTTTGCATCTCTTGAACTCCCTGCAATACATCCTTATCTTATCCAAAAGGCCAAGACCCAGGACACAGAGAAGAAACCAATATGTTCTGAGGTCTAGATTGAGGTTTTACTCCATCTTTTCGTAGACCCCATTTTTTGCAGCCATGTGACTTTGTTTGCATTTATTTACTGTCGGAGTTCAGGATCTCAGCCAACCCCAGTAGTTGGTCAAGAGTGTTTTTTATGCTGAAAAAAAGCTTTAACTTTGAAATGGCTATTTTATCTGAGAGAGATGATGTTAGTGTCTTTATAAAACAAAAATTGTCTGACTGAGGGCTGTAGGAAGATGGGTATGGTCCATTTATGTTCTCTTTTGGTGACATCATGCTGATTTGATAAGCTTCGCAAATGGTGATACTGCGTGTGATGATTGCTATTGCTCCAATAATGTGCACATTACATCCTAATGTCATTTACATTATCTGTAAGACCATGTTCATTGTATATTAGACTTCCTCCTATCCAGAATGAGCAGTTCTGTCCAAGATTCATCCTTTCCTTGGAACTC
>JABAJS010007707.1:0-34532 GCA_018221635.1 Tephrocybe sp. 10521TJB
CCAAGGTCACGAAGCACGGCTAACATCCGTCGCTTCCATGGCATCCAATTGGTGGCCTTCAGTAATTCCATTCGGTACGTTCCTGATGTATATTCGTCCGACATATTGATGCGAGTAGTATTTAGAGTTGAGAATGATCAGTGCTGCCTAGTATATTCGGTTTAGAGTGTAGGGCCGGGGCCCATAACCTGTTGTTCAGGTATTCGCGCAGTGGTACTCAAGTAGAATAACTTGTATTACATCTACTACAACAGAGTTATTTATATATAAGTAAGAAAGTATAACTAGAATATTCTACGAGTGAGTAGAACATAGGAACGAGTCAGGAACGCGGCCGCCGAGATGCCCGATCAACTATCTCGAACATTCCGGTGTGGCCTCGGCGTTGCTCACGCAGCCTCGTACAACAGATATACCCCTTCTTTGAGTAGCCAAGTCTGCTGTACAAATCAGGAAGATTCAGAAGAAAAAGGTAATGTGACATACGACGAATTTAAATGATTCTCCTGACACCATTTCACTTGGAAGCTATCACCTTTATAAATCGTCACTGGAGAAAGATATGTTCCATCAGCACAGATTGTTGGAAGGACCATGATGTTTTCGTGATCACCACTTTGATGCTGATGCTGAATAGAAGCACTTGTTGGTCCATAAACACATTCCTTGGTTCCAATTCCCTGCTGCATGCCAGTTTCATCTGCAGCATAAACTAGATCGTCTGGCACTGCATTCTCTGGATTTCCATTGCCACCTTTTGTGGTCTGCAGTAAGTCAAAGAAGCATTTTTTGTTGGCTGGATTGACTGCTCAGGCATGTGAATCCTCCATCGCACTTGACCAACAGGGCTTTAAACGGTTGTGATGTTTTGTCATGAATCTATCCACCCAGTTCACCCCCACTCCTCCAAATCCTGCACCCAGCTTCTTTCCAATGATCTCATTAGCATGCTCCTCCAGTCATTTCCAACTGAATGGGAAGTTCCGAGCTGCCATTTCAAGTGTGTAGTCAATCAGAATTGTTGCCTTGTCATCTGTTAACCAGCTCTTTTCAGAATTAAAATCCGCAAGTGTTTGTCCACCCTGAATATGTCTGACAAGACTTGTATGGGACAAGGACACATATTTTCCAGTTTCCTCAAAGTATTCATCACTGATTTGTTTGCAGATGGTACGAAGGCCCAGTTGCTGCCCATTTGGGCCAGTCAGGTTGGTCTGTTCCTCCTTCCAGAGGTTTACTGCTGCTGCTTGTAATGACGCCTTGAGCTGAGTATTGACATGGGCCTTGTAGAGCTCTGAGTGTGCATGCTTCATCATCAGAGATGTTGTATACTCTGTAGTACAATTTGCAAAAGTTGTAATTAGTGGTGGTCAGGGGTGTCTGAATAAGGCAAGTGTGATGTGACTGATTGAGGACCCTTAAAATCCTTGCCCACTCACCAAAAGGGCATTGAGCAACATTGGTGGGTGCTAGTAAGTGATATCAAAGACAAAAAGTTATCTATATATCTATATAATAATGTGAGACAAAATGAGAGGAGATGGCAAAGGTTTTCCATGTGATCATTCCTCTTCAAAATTCACAAAACTTCAAATTTTGGACTGATCATAATTTGTACTCTTTACCAATGAACCTATTCTCTGATCCTTCAGGGAAATAGTAGCATGCAATTAGTACTTGTTAAGAAAAAAAACTCTGAGAGGATCGATCAACAAGATGTAAAGATATTGGTGCTTGTACCAAGGACCAGTGGTGTACCAAGGACCGGTGAAAGACTGTAGATGCAGGCCTGTAAATAAAATTCCACACAAAATATTCTTCCTGTCTGGGTGGGTGCTAACTAAGATAGATGACATCTGGATCCAGCATATGTTATGTAAGCAGAACTGACCCTCCATGGCAACAACTTCTACTTGTCCACAAAGCCATTTCCTTGTATTCTACCTTCTGGAATGTATAGAGGAGAGCTATTGCTTGAGTTGTCTGCAGGCAAAATTTATTTTGAAACCTTGGTTATGTTGAAGAAGGGACCACAAAAAAAAGTAATTGGAGTAGTTTGAATAATTTGACCAAGGATGATTTGGCCACTTACATAAGAATCACATGATCTATTATAATTATAATTATAATTATCTCACAGATGAAACAGTGGAGGAAGAGGGATAGAAGCCTGGGCAGACGAGAAGTAATTGATAGTGGAAGGTGAGCAATCAAAGGGAAATCACCAAAGCTATTTTAAATCACACTTAGTATGCTGGCTGGCATGACCAGCCAATGCTAATGCCACCATCATTTCACTTCCACTAGCTTCCTGCAAAGGACTCTGACTACTTATGGCTATTTTTATTGATTGTTATGAAAACAGCTATAGTAACACATTATATATCACCTAAACTAGGCAGGGGCAACTCTGGGGAACATACTGAGCCCTCAAAGAATTTTTGTGAAATGGCATTCTCTAGATTTGGCCGGTCTTGGCGCTTACTTAGCGGATTACATAAGGGTGCTGGAACCAGCTGTCATCTATATGACATGTACCCTCGTAACAAATATTTGAATATCATCAATCTTTTCTTCTTCACATTGCAATGAAATTGAAAGTTTGCATGTCCATAGTTGGACCCAGTCACCCTCTTCAACTAAAAGGTATCATGCAATCCCCCCACACAGCTTTGAATTCAAGATGCATAGTATATCAATAGCCAACATGTCGATAGCAAATATCATGAATGTCATGTTGGAGTACAAGTACAATGCAAATACAGTTACTGTTACAAATGAACGTGATCATGTGGCGAGAAGAGTCCGTGTGTTTTGTACGCAATGGATAGGAGTGGGGTGTACTGTGTACGTTAGTAATATTACATGGATGAATGAAGAGAGAAAAGAGGATAAGTATAGCACACCGGTAACGTAGATATAAAAACAGAATGGCGAGAGAATGAGAGGCTTTGAGGGCTCTCTAGCGCGCGGATCAAACAAAGCATGGCTGGGGTGTTGGGGAAAAGGATTGAAACGGAAGGACACGGAATTTTATTTCCACTGTCCGCCAGACCACCACCGTTTGTCCGCTCCACGGATACTCCACTCTGCGACGCTCTCAGTGGAGGCAACATATATATACCTTCCGCTTGGGTCGAAGCACGTCCCCGCAATATCCAAGTCCTCCACATACGTAGGCTGCACCTCAGTCGCCACACGCCTCGCACGTTCACGAGCCTGAGCGCTCACACTAATCGCAGGAGATGCGAACCTCCCCGGCGACATCACGCTAGGCATGTGTGTCGACGGGCTCGGGGACGACGATCTCGACGGCGCGCGAGAAGAGGCGCAGTCAGATTCGAGCTCGTCCACCTCAATATCGTCGTCGTGCGCATGCCGACGTCCCCGCCGGGCGTTGACGGTTACAGTATACATCTGGTGTGGATTGTATTCGTAATCGCCGTGCGTCGAGCCGGTATTGATGTCCTCCTCCTCAGCGTTGTCGTCGTGTGGTACCGGTGCGCTGGGGCGTGACCTGACTCCATGCGAACTAAGGAGGGTCTGAACGTCAGACTCGATAGCAGGGTCGCCGAAGGGAGGAATTATAAGAATGTCGTTATACTCGGTGTCGCCCTCCGAGTTTCGGACAGTGGCTGTGGAGTCGCTCATGCGGAGTGCGCGCCAGGTCGAGTCCGAGATGGAGCTGGGTGGAGAATAGGGAGATGGAATACGGAACGTATCGCCGAGCGCACGGAGGATGCGCGCTTGGGATTGGCGGTTCTCGGAAGTCGATTGACGGGAAGGCGACGCAGAGTGAACTCGGTTGGAGCCACGAGATGGGCTGGAAGGTATTAATGGCGGCCGAGGTCTTACCGTCGTCGGGGGAGAAAGATGCGAGTGAGCTCGTTGGGATGGTACTGGTGCTGGGATCGGAATAGGGGTCGTTCTTTCTCGAGCCGCAGGCACTTGAATTATTTCCTCCGTTTCGAATGTTCTGGCATCAACGACGTGTAGAAAAGAATTGTGCTGTCGAAATGATTAAGCAAGGCACGCCAATGCCATCAACTAGACAACTCACTTCTGTAAATGTCATAATTTCCTTGTCACCAGACATTCCAAACTTCACGTTCCTTACACTCCACCCTGGAGCCTTGAAACTACCCCCTGCCCAATCAAATATTTCATCGACAAGCCAACCGCTAGCGCCGCCGTTACCAGTGCTAGAGGGCATCCTCGATTTTTCGGTCTCGAAAACCTTCAAAGGCTTGGAACTCCTGACATCCCAGACAGCAAGCAAGCCTTCTTGTGACGCCACCGCGAATTTTGACCCGTCTGACGAAAACGCTGAAGAAAATGATGCGATTAATGCTGATGAGGCGTAATGCATGTGGGCATTAGTCGAGCATGGCAGCTTCAGAGTTGCCATGGGCGAAAAGGTGATGCGAGCACCGCCTGTCATGCGATGGAGGTACACTTTCGCCGAATCGCCGACTGAAAGGAGTGTGCGTCCGTCAGGTGAGATTGATGCTAAGTGCGGTGTTCAGGGAAACGGGACCAGGTACATATGCAAGTTCACATACAGTGGTTGATTGGGACGTTGAGAAGTACACTCCCGACTTCTTCAACGAGGCGTTTTGACTGACCCCTTATTGGAACATTGTAGAACTTGACGGTGCAGTCGTTGTTGCTTATTCCAAGTCTGGGCTCGACGCTACTTTCGTTAGACTTTGTAAGGCTCATAGAGGTGAGGAGAACAGAGTTGTTGATCGACCCCGACATCGAGAATTCCGTGTGCCAGGCAGCACTGTTTGGCCGTTGGCGAGAGGAGGAAGACGGAGTGTGGTAAGACAAATGTATTTCTGCTTCTTGACCACCAGCAGCCAGAAGGATGTCGTCTGTTCCATCGATAGGAAGAGATGTTAATGTATTTGGCTGAAATGCCAGCTTTACAAGAGGTCGAGGTACCTAATTGTTGCTAGAATTAGTTTAAAGCCATCAGTCGTCAAAGAATTGACAATTTACCGAGTCTGGCGCGTTCAGATTATGCTCCACGATAGAGTTGTGTTGCACATAGTTAACTACACCTCGTTCTCGTGGACATATTACCAAGTCTCGTAGCTGACTAGTTTCTAGGTTATTGTAAATCATGAAAGAGATTCCTAAACCAACTCACACATGTCCAATGTATACATTGGCTGGTGCGATAGCCGTCGGGGCCTTTGAAGTCAGTAATGAAGCATCTCTGGCCATTATGGCAGTGCAAAGCGATTCAAGGATCGCAAGCGAAGGGTGAGAGTAGGAGGAAAGAAGCAGCCGAAGCGGTGGAGAGTGTGGTCAAGCAAGCAATCAATCACGTGTTGGTTAGCGCCGATCAGGTTGGCCCTGACCTGCTTCGACAAAAACAAATAACTTGACAGAACAAAAGCCGAGACGGTCGCAGTGCTCTTGTATTCGTATTTTACTCGATTTTTTTTCTTTTTTCTTTCTGTCGTGATGGGTCGAGATGTCCTCTGATCGATCCCTCGATTTTTAGCACCGCTTCAATCGCTTGTTATGACATGCCGATTCTCCATACAATTGGTGCAAATCTTCCCAACCCAGATGCCTTCTTCGACCGTCTTGCGACCTGGTCGGCCATACAGCGGCGGGTCAACGACATCTCCACTCGCCTCATGCGGTTCAATGCTATTAGACGTGTGGATCATGACAAGAATTCTAATGTTTCCTCGTGAATGTGTTGTAGGAGTAACTCGCGTAGGGTGCGCTCTCTGATGTTTCCCAACTAGAAGCCTTAATTTTAGCAGCCAGCACGCGTCCTGGAACTCGACCTCGTTTCCAATGTGTGCATAATCACACAAGCACCACATACCTTTAAGCGCCTCTCAAGTCACCAAACCATTGTTTGTTCCGTTCTAAAAGGATCTTGTTGCTAGGCCCAGCCATTTGTCGAGACAGCTCTGTTGGACCCCTAATTTACTGAGACCCGGAGTAAAAATTCATGCTGGGGCTATGCCTACTAGTGCCCGATCCCGTAGGGCGGATATTTTGAATGCTAAGGATGTAATGGTTATGTGGCGCTATATATGTGTATGCGACGAATATTCTACTATGTGTTGCGATCAGGTTGGACATCATGCACACTGCCATTTTTCACTGTGCTAGCAGACGGCGCTATTCAACTTTTGTCGGGCTATGTATCGTGCCCCACTGACATATTGCATGGCCGCTCTTCCCCGTGCATAGCTCAGAGGGCGCTAGACACGGACAACTGCCAATTTTCTGGACCATGTGGAACGGGATAGCTGTACTATGAAGTTGAAGGTTGGAGTTGCAGTGGGGAGTCGACTAGCCAGGAATGATGCAAGAGGCGTCATGATGACAAAAATGAGAAAGGAGGCCAAGCCTATGCCTATGAAACGGTGTTAACAGTGTGACAACCTGTACTTTGGGAAGGCAGTGGACTAGGCAGTGGACTAAGTAGTGGTAGGCCGACGATCGCCGACTTACATGGCATATGACAGGATGTGGAGGTATTGAACCCCTTCTTCGTACATTCTTCTATTCTATGCTATTAATGTGATTTGCCTTTTTTTGTAATTCATCTTACATGCGATATAGATACGGTTATATGTCAGATATCCCTCACCCAGGATGTGGAGACCGAGCGCCAATTAATGATTCTCGTTCCTCTTCTGTTGCCCATATCTTGGCCCTCAATTTCCCAATTTTATCCTTGACACGATTCACAATCCACTCCCCTAACCATTTTCTCGCTCGCCATAACCCGAAGCTTCTCTCATCAATGCGATCGGGTCGAACACGGTGCTCTGAATCGACGGCCACTGCAATGACTGCGATGGTGGTGAAGAGAGACGCGAGGGCAGTTGAAGCCGATATCATGAACATGATGATCATCTGAAGGCGTGCTGCCTGCTCGACGGAGGAACCTCCTAGAATCGCACCGGTCATCATGCCGGGTATAGCGATGATCCCAATGACACTGGACTTTATTGAGAACGGCCGTGAGAGATGATGATAAGGATTGCCTGACCTCATTTGATTGACAACCGGTGTGAGCGCCATACGAAGTGCTTCGCGAGCGACGGGCCTACATGCCTCCAATCTTGACGCGCCAAACGCAAGGTACATTTCAACCTTGTCACGATTTTCTCTGTGAAGGATCAACATGGGTGAATTGAGGCTCAAAGATCGTACAAACTTACTGCAATTCCTTCAAGACATAGCTCACGGCAACTACGATACCGGAGATAGTGCTACCGCACAACATACCAACGATTGGGACTTTGGCGGATCGTAAGATATTACTCCACGAATGAAGCGTGAACTACGTACTGTAGTGAACTGGCGCCCAGAACGGATGATTCGACATTGCAAACCGCGATCCCAATATCGAAATAGGTATCGTCGATCCCAGCATAGCAATAAGGACAGAAGGGAACTGTAGATCATCGAAAGTCTCAACACAATCATAGGCCGGATCATCGAAGAAGTGCTAACCATGTAGTCATGCCGCCGTTTCGCCTTATTAGCAACTAGAGTGCCTCTTCAGTAACATTCATATCACATTTCAGGGCGAACTAACCGATTTCGAATGTCCCGAGAAGATTTAGTAGGACTTTGTATAGCAGTCAATGATCCCAATAACGCAAAAACCGACCATGACTCACGCGCAATACCCGCAACAGCCCATGGATTCTCAGCCGCAAACACCTTCTGCAGAAGTACAGCTACAACAGCAAGCTGTAACACGCATCTCACGGCTGCCGTCGTCAATGAACGTTCGATATCGAGACCAAAGGACGCAGAGACGACGACGTCGAAAAGAATGAAAGTGAAAGCGAGGCCGACGTTGGTCCATTCCAGATGTGAGGTCGGTCCACCTACATCTGTCATGGTGAGCTCTGAAAGTGCGGGAATGATGGACGCCTGTATATTGAAACTATCCATAAATATATAAGGTTGTCGTAAGAAGAGTTGTAACCAAAAATAGATCTGTTGTTCACGTTCTTAGACCATTCTAATTCGTTTCAAGCCTATTTAATTTTTATCCCCTTCATGAAACTCCCCGAGGACGCTCTCAGCAATTCTAGTCAATTATTCCCTCAATAGTAGCATACTACAGCTTTTACGAAGGATTAATGCCTTTCGACGTCTGTTTACAGCGAAATAACTTTGATGTCCACGTTCGTCGATCACATGTGGTTCCGAGAGTCTCATGTGGTAGCCGCTAGCCGAGGGCCGGGTCGTCGCACGGCCAAATCTTTTCATCGTCAAATCTACCATCGCGATGGCGGCTGAAAGACCTATTCCTGTGTACACAAATCTCAACGATTTATACCAGAACTTGGGCACATCCCTGAACCACGCAGTGCGATGGAACCATCTAGCGGAACAGTTTGAGAAGAGGTTCGGTCGGGAGCCTGCTTACATCGCCAGAGCTCCAGGTCGTGTCAAGTAAGTACCTTTCTGATTATAGATGACTTCCGATTCAACGGAGGATGACGCGATTCAATAGCTTAATAGGTAATACAGACCTATAAGCTGCCTCCTCAGTGTCAGTATTGACTTGGATAAGGTGAACACATCGACTATGCATTGTTTGGAGTCCTTCCTGCAGCAATCGAACGCGACATCCTGATAGCATGTGCACCTCGGAACGTGCCAGGTACTCACACGCCAGGAAGTGTAATTGCAGAAAATCTACACGCTAAATATGTTCGCCAAGAGTTTGCCCCTTCTAGACAATCGGTCGGATCAGGCGACATCAGCGACGACGCTGTGCGTGCTGAAGGTTGGCATCTCGATATCAACACCAAGGAACTTAGATGGGAGAGCTATGTCAAGGCAGGCTATTATGTGCGTACTGGACCCACTTTCTCAAAAGTTTTGAGGCTGATGCCATATCCAGGGCGTTCTGAACAATTATTACTCGGGATCAGGCTCTCCTGTTCCGGTAGACCTACTCTTCACGGGCTCAGTACCAGCAGGGTCTGGTCTGTCATCTAGCGCAGCCATGGTTGTGGCTAGCACTCTTGCTTTCCTAGCTGTCAACGGAAAGGTACGTTGTCCATCGGCCCAATTTATTCCTGGCTCAACCATTGGCGTGCAGCTTGAGGACCAATCTAGCCTCACGAAAGGAGATTTAGTCAGGATGTCAATGGAGAATGAGAAACGCGTCGGTAAGACATCAAACATTCATAGGATACCGATCAACTTTATTAACCTTGTCTCAGGTGTGAACAGTGGAGGGTATGTCCAAGTCAACCGTTAAAATCGCGTCTAACGCGCTGTCCGTAGAATGGACCAAGCCGCCTCAGTCATCTCTGACGCGTCTTCTGCCCTCTACATCTCCTTCTTCCCCATCCTCAAAGCCACTCCCGTCCCCCTTCCTTCCGGCTCCGTCTTCGTCTGCGCCAACTCGCTCGTCGTAGCAGACAAAGCCGTCGGTGCGAAGCGTGGTTATAACTTACGCGTCGTTGAGACGCTTGTAGGTGCCAGAGTTCTCGCACGTGCGCTAAGCGTGTCCGTCGGCGAGAAGGAGCGCGTCACATTTAGAGAAGTCGTTGGACGGTTACTCGGAGAGAAGAAAGGTCAGGAACTCGACATTACTGAGCTACAAAAGGGCTTGGAGCGCATGATCAAGGAGGTTGAGTTCTTGAGGCCAAAGGGCGTCCCTGAAGGTCAGTTGGGCGTGACGATGCAGCAGATGATCGAGATGTCTGGTTTACCGGAAGCGGTTTTCAATGAAGTGTATTTGTCGTGGGTCGAAGGTACGTCCTTTGGTTGCTTAAGCAGGCTTTTATCTAACTTGCTACCAGTCGAAGCAACTCACTTCCAACTGTACAAACGCGCAAAGCACGTCTATTCTGAGGCTCTCCGTGTTCTGCAGTTCCGACAGACCTGTCTCGAAGTTACTGACACCGCGGCCCTCGAGCGTCTCGGGCGTCTAATGAACGAATCGCAAACGAGCTGCTCAGAACTCTTCGAGTGCTCATGTCCCGAGTTGAACCAACTGACCCAGCTCGCAAGAAAAGCCGGTGCTATCGGCAGCAGGCTCACTGGTATATCTCCTTTTCGCGTCCACACACACCACTGCTGACATTTTTTAAGGTGCGGGCTGGGGTGGCTGCACCGTGTCCCTCGTCGCTGAGGACAAGGTCCAGTCGTTCATCGAACAGATCAGGGACACGTATCCCCCGTACAAGGGATTGGAGGGAGAGGCACTGAGTGAAGTTATTTTTGCAACCCGCCCAAGCAGCGGTGCATGCGGTGTGTATATATGTGCCCTGACTTTTACCTGCGTCTTGCTGACGAGAATGTGCAGTGTATAAATTTTAAGCATCAGCGAATGACCTTATCTTTATTAATGATAGAATGAAGCAGACCTTGCAACATGGGCTACCAAGATGTATCAGTGACAATGTATAAACGATGAAAGTGTATCTGTAGATTCACAGCGCTTGAGTGGTACAGACATTCCGCGACGGGTATCATTCGGACGATGTTAGTAGAATTGATCGTGTGCTGGTGGAGTAGGCTCGTATGGACTAAAGGGGCGCGTTTTTAACTAGAATGATACGGGAGGCGGAGGCAGACAAGTACGGCCCTTTGGGGAAAACACTAACCAGGTAGGGGTGGGCTGAGTAATTACTACATTACACGGACCCGCGGCACTTTTACACTTACATGTGTTACAGGCCAACATTCATGGACTGAGGCAAGTCTTGTCTTCTATATACTCTGCCTAGAGACGCGGAGGAGCAAATAAACTACCTTTCAAATGGCCATGTAAGCTTGGCACATACACGGGGTCGCTTCTCCAGGCAGAGTGAAAGTGAACATATGGCTTATAACTACCTATACCTTTAATAATCGAGTTTAAATCGAGGTACAAGCTAGGCCTTACGCGACGCGACGCGACATAGTCATGTGATCACATTTTCATACTCTCAGTCCTCATTTTCAAACCTCCAAGTAGCTAGATCTGCGCTGCTAACTAGTCAAGGAGTTCCGCGCAAGCTACTTATAAAGGAATTTTGATCCGCTACAACAACACAACTTCAAGTTCCGTGGACTACGCCGGTTCAAATCTCATCCCAGTTTGCCACGACACGGTGATAAGTAATCGTAATCGGAGCGCACCTATCGGCGGTATACGAACTGTGGTATGTATTCTATTGTATTGCGGGATGCTAGATAAATACTCTTTCGCTTTTACCCCACTAATATCGCCCTAGATAACTGTGAAACCATGTCAAATAAGAATAACATGACATGCGGTCTAGCAAGTAAGTGTTCTCAAAGCTTCAACGATAGCGGAACATGAGATACTTTCTGAATTAGGCTTGGTCCCTCGAAGCAAAAAGAAAAACCATACCTCGCCCCCCCAAACGCCATCACAGAGTATTTTTCTATTTGACATATACATACGACGGTTATAAAATACGGGAGAGTCCACAGCCATCTCTTCAGACAATTCCCTGTCAGCTCCTTCAAACAGAAATAACCAGAATGCCTTCATTCCACTCAATCTGCCTGTTCGCAATCGCGGCCTTGATTGCCTTTACTTCTGCCTCTCCAGTTCCTGAGGACAGATTTGCCAATGCCAACGTTGTGCGCGACGCCCTCAGTGAAAGCGCACCTACCGCCATTCAGGCCCTCTATAGAATCTTTGATACCACCAAAGCGCAGCTCAGCGCCGTCCAGGCGCAAGTCAGTAAGTCTTCTTCTCACTCTTCTACATATTGACAAAAGAGCACTGAATGACTGCCGTCAGACCAGACCGTTGCTGGCAATGTAACGGTCCCTGTCGAGACCGTCCGCCCTCATCTTGATGCGGTGAACGATATCCTCTCCCAGGCCCTCGTCAACATGCAGCCACTTACAGGACGGTCATCCCTCCTCCTTCCTATCGGAGCTATGGCCGCAATGGTACAGCAGACCGCCGAACTTTTACGTGTCAGTGCCCTCTGCCTTTTTTTGCTCTTCTGTCTTTTTCGAGCTGGCCACTACTTTCACTAGATGGTCGCTTCAATCGTCACCTCCATGGTCAGCGCTGTTGGTGGCGGTGCCAATGGACAGGAAGTCGCTCGTACTGCGGCTGCTACTTTTGGGTTTGTCCTATACAAAATCTATCATGATCTCTTGCTCATACATGCCATTCTGCGATAGAATCAGTCTGGGCCAGATTCTGAAGGTCGTTTTGAAGCTTATCGGCAATATCCTACCTCCCCTCATCCCCCTCTTGAAGGGAGTCATTCCTACCTTATTCGCTCTTGGCCTGGGTCCCTTGTTGGGCATAATTATCTAGATGATGGGCGCAAACGCGTCCTGCTTGGTTAGAAGTTTTATGTTTCCTTTCCGATCACTGGTAGTTAGCCCGAGTTGTTTTGAAATTTATTAGTCCGAACCAATCTTGACTTGTTTGATATTGTCTTCATGTCGAACAGTGTACAATCAGGTTCACATTAACTAGTAACGACATCCAAGTCGTTAAAACAGGGAATGCAGGAGTACTGGGCCCGGAGAGTTAGTAATTGATCAGGGCAGGCATACAGTGCTCACTCACCCATGCCGTCCTGTATGCGAAATGTGTGTAGTCCTAGCGTGTATGCATAGATAATTGTCAATCAAGAAAAAATCAAGAGGTTGGCCCAGACAACTGAGCTGGAAATTCCCGTCGGCCATCGCCGTGCTGCCGTGCTGCCGACCACGAGACGAGGACTTGAAGAACTTGGGGCGTCCATCTCTACACGTACAACTTCAACATCGAACGCCGCAGCTATTTCTTGCAAAGGCTTAAATGGCTCAGGCCTACAAGAAACTTTTGGGCTTCCCACCATTTTAATTCATGTCAATCAGCTGAGTGCTCAGCTGATCATTATGTTATGCACCTAGGGCAGAGCGAATTCGAATTCGAAGCGCTTCCATCAACTCTTAACTTCGTTCCGTCTCACTACGACCGATCTTGTAAACAGCTGTTGTAACCTGCCAGCATGATCATATGCTGGACCTCTCTTGGGTACAAGACACATCGGAGCCGTACATCACTGGCAGTATGCCGCTATGCTGAAACAGTCACTCGACATAATAGACAACTGTCTACTTGTCACAAGCGTATGTTTACAGGAAGGGCTCGAAGGACTCCAGTTAGTACGTTATTCGCAAATGCTTTCGACCGCGAGCAATATCGTGGGTCAATACCCTCAGAGTGGTCACATCTGCCTCTCAGGCTGCGATGGTTCAAACCTGGACTTGTATGTCTAACCCTTCTTGCTCCGTTCTGAACTTATACTCCATCAGTTCTTTGTAGGCACATCTTTGGGAATATTCGCGATATCGGCGTGTCTTGCAAACCGTGATACCGACTTGTGTCTTTCAACATTCATGGATTCGAGAATATACTCGTCCGAAAGTAACCAGATCTTGCGAGGGTTGAAGAAGGCTTGGTGTCAAGAGGTGCATGTTCTTATATATGATCCATTCATAGAACGCTCATTGTGTATCCCGACTATAAAAAGTTATTGGCCGAAACTGAAGCGGCCTCAAATCGCTCGCCGTGGCAAGCAGCCTTTCGACATCCCATTTTATCTTTGTGTGCACATGCAAGACCAGAACTGGTTGTAGTCGCGCTTCTAGTGCCAGTAGCTTTGGCATGGCACATCCCCCGCCTACGGACAAAGTTGTTTCGACACTGGACCTATTCATTTCGCAGTAGAAGGCCGTATACCATGTTGACGGCCACCTTTAGGTGAGTGTTCTCTGCTCTGGGCCGCTAAGTTTTCAATTGATCATCTATATATGCTTAAGCCACCAGCTTCCTTTCCAGTGGTTCAACGTCTTCGCGGCTTGGGCAACGATACGTGGATGAATTCAAATTATCAATACTCAATTGTATTAAAATCATACATTAGCAATAGTCTTGCCGTGGTTCATACAAGCAACGGACGGTGTTCAACACGAGTCGTCGCCGTGGTACCATTTCACTGCCTTTTGCTTGACAGGTAACGCACTTCTTGTCTTGCTAAAATCTTTGTTAACTGTGTCGTATAGCCGGAATGTTCTCATTCCTTGCTCCACAATGGATAGCATACCTTCGCTTCCGATCTGCATTCCAACAATTGTCACGCGGGATTCCTGGACCCTATACCAACGCAAAGATTAACAAGTCATTATCTTACAGCCTCGGTGCATCAGGGACTATCCATGCCTGCGTAACTTTGGCCGTTATCTCCAACCCCGACGCTCCTTTGAATCTTAAATTACCGTCTCTCATTCCCGAGGTATCACGAGGTACCCTGTGGGCTGCCATTTGTGCCGTTGAGGCCGTGTGCATGTTTTTATTGTTGGGAAATGTGGGCTGGGCGTCTAATCTATGTGGCGTGGCGTTTGGAGCCGCTTATAATTTTGTTGGCCCCTCCTTCTGGATTTCAGCACGGACACTCATGCATCGACTGCAGTATCCTTCAGCTTGGGAGTTGGACACTGGACTGGCTGATAGCTACCCGTATCCAGGAAAGTATCTCAACGATCCTCACCCTCTATTCAAGAGGTCATTTGGTGAAGAGGCGGGTTGGAATTCCATGGGAAAGCTGGCTCCTTGATCCATTTCATGCGTCAAATCCAGTTGTGTCGTTAACGAAGTTATATATACTTCAGTTGCAATTTAATTATCTTCGTTCAATTCAACAGAAATATGAGGTGTTGTGTTCGCCGTTTGGTGTACCCAAGGCCTTCCAAGCTTGATAAGATAACATCGGGGCTATCGGATGATCTCGATCATCGGGCCGACCACGACCCGCTCAGAATTAAAATTAAAATGACTCCTCCCTTTCTCACCTGAACTTCGAGGACGTTGTGAGGAATAATGACTGCACAGGTGTGGATACGTATATTTTTGTGATAATAACGAGCAGAAATTTAATCACACTACAAGGCTTTACCGACAGAATATTACACCCGCTTCCTTTCTGAAAGCGCCAAAGGCCGAAAGCCTAGCCCAAGTGATTAAACATCCTTATCTTTCCTGAATGTAGCCTGATGCACTGTAGTTCGCAGCTTGTTCCCTCTAGAACATACCCCGGGCCTCATATCCTTGCTCGCTGGAAAGCCCAACCCAGGCACCTTCCCATTCACATCTTTTAGCTTTTCAACAAATTCTCCGATTGACAACAGTGACATCACTCTCAAGCTCGATGGCGATGAGCTGGCTAAAGGCCTACAATACGGTGCCACAGCTGGATACGAGAATCTTTGCGATTGGTTATATGGTTTACAGGAGTTCTCCCATGGCCGAAAAAGGAGCGACGACTGGTCTCTTTCAGTAGGGTCAGGATCTCAAGACTTGATATACAAGGTCTGCGGTTCTCCTTTGATCCGCTATATTTATGGATATAACTCTGATAACTCCTAAAGGCTGTCGCAGCCCTCGTCAATCCTGGAGATGCCATACTCGTAGAATCTCCCGTTTACGCGTGAGTGTCATGGGTGGGAAGAACTTCGATAATCTCATCATACTTCATTTATCAGTGGTGTCATACCGATGTTCCATACTCTGAACTGTGAACAAGTTGGTGAGCTGAGTTATCTCGTGTTCTAGTCCTACGTTCAATGGCATGTGGCAGAGGTGGAAACAGACGCGCATGGTATCAAATCAAGTTCCTTGAGGTCGATCTTGGAGGGCTGGCCTGCCGACAAACCAAAGCCTCGTGTTTTGTACACTGTTCCTGTGAGTCCTTCGGTGAATTGAATTTGTTTGCTCCTCAGTCGTCAACCTTAGTACGGCTGCAATCCAACTGGAATGACTGCAACCCTGGAACGACGCAAGGAAGTTCTTACGCTTGCTCGGGAGCACGACTTCATCATCCTAGAAGGTTCGTTGAACTCTTTCCAAAGATTTCAGCTTACTCACAATAACTCACAGATGATCCATACTACTACTTGTACTACGGAAAGGCGGCTCGATACCCGTCTTACTTTTCCCTGGAAAAAGAAGAGCAACAGACAGGCTGGGTGTTGAGATTTGACAGCTTTTCAAAAATCCTGTCCGCAGGCATTCGGATAGGGTTTGTCTCTGGGCCTAAGCGTCTCGTCCAAGCGATGGACGCCCATGTGCGTTTTTCAATCTTCTGTTCATTGCCTTGTGCTTACGCCTTTTTATACAGACTGCAACGTCGAATTTACAAACATCTTCGCTCACACAAGTCATTGTTCATAAATTACTCGAGTCCTGGGGCTACGACGCTTTCTTAAAGCATACCCAAAAAGTGTCGGAATTCTATGGCGAAAGAAGGGATATATTCGAGGCGGCGATGAAGAAGCACCTTTCTGGTCTCGCTGAATGGGACACTCCGGAAGCCGGGATGTTTTTCTGGTGTGTTCAATTCGGTCTTCACTGTAATAAAATTCTGATAACTTTCAGGTTCAAACTTCTTCTGGCTGACGATCCTTCAGAAGAAGGTGATTCTCAGACACTAGTCAGCCAGAAGGCTGTCCAAGAAGGCGTTCTTGCGCTGCCTGGGACTGTCTTCTTGCCTAATGGTCGGAAGACTGCATATGTTCGTGCTTCGTTTAGTCTTCTGGGCGAAGAGGATGTCAACGAGGCTCTCAAACGACTCGGGAAAGTGGTGCGGGACGCTCGCGCCTAATCTCAGATGTAGCTGTCGATCATTTCTTCGCATGGAGGACGTAAGGTAAACGAGCGGGCACACTGTGACAGTGAACGCTGAAAAAGATTTCGAGGATATGTCTAAATGGAATGATAACGCGTTGTTAAAGACAGTAATCATGTGTTTCACTAGAATAAGTCTACTCGCACTTCTGCTTGGGGCTAATGCGGGACTCTCGATCGCCTGCCACGCCCGACGTTGAAATCAAGTTCCTAATTCTGACGCCCTCCGTACCTTGGCATGATCATCAAGGGAAAAGACGGGAAAGACAGATAGGTCTCACTCAACATAATCAAAATGTGATTGTGTGAAGTCATCTCTAGTTCCGTTGTGTGATGCGAGATGTTATTCTGAGATGGGGCCGCTGTGTGTAGTAACCTGCTTATATTACGGAAGTCACTTGATATAAAGGATCACATCCTGTTCACCAGTGGCCAAGGTTACCACCCCTCAACAGTCAAGCTTCTAATGCTCAAACATACAGCACATACACCAATCGACCAAGTCGACGATATCCTAGAAATGTTCTACTCCACCGACGAGTTTCTGGATTTCGAGTGTGTAGTTTTTTGCCCTGTTCTCAAGCCGCACTAGAGCATCGTTTACTAGCGAACAGGAAGATTTGGCGTTCTACGAGTTGTATGGCGATGAAGCGGAAGAGGAATTTCCGTTCCCGTTCCAGTCCCCTTCTAAGGATGTCGAAGATGAATGGGACGAGATCCTGAACTTCTTCGAGCCAGGGCCGGATGACGCAGTCGTTGAGCAAAGATGGGGTAGTCATGGATCCGGACATGACGAAAGTCTCGAGAGGGGCCGTGGCAACGCTGCCGTGTATAGCCATGGTACGCCCTTTCGTCATCTCGTCACTGATCCAGACTCACTCGTTATCAAATGCAGATACATCAGAGGCCACCGCGAATGTACATGTCGCTGATGGGGAAGTTGTGCAGATACGGTGATGCATCACCGATGGTTGGCATGATAGGTTCATTGATTACGTGCATTGGCAGTCGAGAGTACATAGTTTCTTGCCGCAATTGTTGTTGTAGCTCTGCCTTCAAACAGGGGCACCCGGGTAACCGCGATTATATTTACCACAGGCCCTTGACTGATCAGGAGTGCCTCTCCCTGGTCGCGGGATCCATGGAGGACTTGGGCCGTAGGGTTCGGGATCTAGGCAAGCAAACCTTGGTGCGATGGGAGGCTGTAATAGAAAAATTAGAATTGCGCGCGGTGGCCATGGATTAATATTTCGGGATGAGTCGGCGCCGAGCTATCCATTTTAGGCCTGGCAGTAGGAGATTATCATTCACGTTCTCGAAAATGAGACTCAAAGTAGACGGCCTATCAAGTCCCAGCGTATCCAAAGATAACCAGGTTGAAAGGTGGGGAAACGAATTCTGGTGGCTGTTGTGGGTCCCCTGAAAGGCTACCAGCCGTGCATGATGATCGTCTTGCTTTGGAAGAGGACGTCGTTGAAGCGTCGTTAGCACTACGGGCCAACCTGACCGAGTCGTAAATTGGTAGCGTCCACTCACAACCGCCGTGCCTTGCTGAGTTTGGATCGAGTAAGTAGAGCAAGGCCTTCGTCTCTAGCTCAATCATCACCTGCACAAGTCAAATGACATTCACAACGTAGATAAACGGTAAGAACCATTACAAACAGTCTTCCAGGGCCTACGATGAGCACGGATTTGTGATACGATCTTGTACAGAGGCATCTCAAGACGCCTCGATGAGTATGATTGAAAACGAGCTCGGCGACATGCCCGCTCCCGAAAACCTTGATGTTCTTCTTTTTCCTGCATCATCAGTACAGTCAAATGCCTTGAGATTTTCGGCGCAGAAATAGTAAACTTTCGAGCCTCAGGCACGCAGGTCAAATAGCAATAGAGCTTCCATCGAACTATCGAGTTCATCGCCACAAGCGTTCAATTGAAGCATGACCACAACATAACTGGTGTTCCTATCTAAAAGGATGAGCGCTTGATCGACATGGAATTCGTCACACATGGACGCCATGACCACATCCATACTCATGAATATCGCTGATGAGGCCTACCAGAACGTAGAAGCAAGCGATTCTGTGCTGCATCGGTAACGAGATATCGAGAAAACGTCGCATTCGGTTTTTCTGGAATTCGGGCTTCGGGTTATATGATTTTTGAAAGCTCAAGCCGCGGAACCTGGAAGAACAGAAGACAATGCAGAACAGAGCTGGCGTCAAATATATCCGAAAAAGGAAGTTTGTGTTGACCTATGTTTTGAAGTGATACATTGTTCAAGAACGGCCACTGTTTTGTTTGAAATTCGAACAGTTGGCCCCAGTAAATGGTGCAGTATCTCTTTAATTTCAACTTGAACGGTCAATATTAAACCACAGTATGGTGAGTCAAATCCAATATCCCTTATTTTTATATTCATTGCCTGGCTCTCTAGGCAACTTTTGGGCGAAACAGACAGTCCATTGCGGACATACAGCAACAACTTCAAGATATCTTCAAGAAACACCCGAAAACACAATGGAACGATGCGGGGGAACCAGTTATACCAGCCGATAATCTGGTTGACGTATTTGACGCCTTCGAAGAGGTCTACCAAGGGGTTCGACTCCTGGATGCTCACGAAACCGACTTGTTCCAGGATCTACTTCACAAAAACCCCGGTCTTCAGTGCACACCAGCTATCCTGGTTCAATATATTGCACAAAAGACACAACACACACCCCCTCAGAGTCCGGCGACGACAGAGGACGACCACGAACGAGGACGAACGAGTGACCGAGACGAT
The DNA here is from genome assembly GCA_018221635.1 of Tephrocybe sp. 10521TJB. Taxonomy (NCBI): domain Eukaryota; kingdom Fungi; phylum Basidiomycota; class Agaricomycetes; order Agaricales; family Lyophyllaceae; genus Tephrocybe; species Tephrocybe sp. 10521TJB. The sequence goes on from JABAJS010007707.1 coordinate 19,461, forward strand.
GAACACCCCCGATCGTCAAGCAGTGATTCAACTGGGACCTCTGGGATGAGCAGTCGTCGATCATCAATGGGGCCGCCACAAACCCCATTGTCAGCAAAATCACCGTTCGATGGCGAGCGGCGACAGCGTTCGACCCCGCTGACGAATAACGCGCCCTCGAGCTGGACAACGAAGCGGCCTGCCCCAGCTCACAGGAGAAAAAGTGACGCGGGAAGTCGCAGTGACTCCGAGGTCAGTTAACACCTTACTGCAAAAATTCACGACACTCATATCTCGCAGTCATTCGCTACCAGCCCTAGCGCGTATGGACGCACACCAGGGCGTTCCCGTGCACCCTCCAATCCCACATCACCCGCAATGTCGCCACGTCTCAACACATTCTCTCCCGTCACATCGCCTGTCTTTGGCCTGCCTGTGTCGCGGCCCCATTCACGTGCCCAGTCCCAACCACAGTCACTTAACGCGTTCATTGACGACGACAATGACACCATTGATGCAAATCCCTTGTACGACTACCGTGGTCAGCGGAACGACGGGGTATTTATGAAGGCTATGTCGTCCTTGCCAATGCCGCGATCGGAAGACTCGGATGAGGAAAATGAGGACTCGTCTCTGGGGCTTGTCATGGATCGGGTAACGACGAGTTCAACAATATCCATGGAACCCTTGGACCGCCTGGATGTCCTACAACGGGCAAACACGGAACTGGGTAGAAAGCTCAATGAAGCCGAGAAAACTTTGCAGAACAAGCTCTTGGAGCACGAGTCGGAACTTGAGGAGATGCAAGGCCGTTTGGAGGAGATGAGGTCTGAATTGAACGCGACTAAGCGAGAGGAGAAGGAATTACGTTCCAAAGAGGTTCGTGTTATCAGCCCACTCTCTAAGCTACTTATTTATTGACTTCGGATCCAGCGACAAAATATGACTCAAATCGGGCAATTGGAGCTTGAGATTGCAAAAACATCAAAAACCCTGGAACAAACTCGCGCAACGTACGCAAGCTTATCACGGCAATACCAAGAACAGTGTAGTACGTCTCTTCAACCTTTCTTCTCCTTGCATATTTTAATATCCCTGCAGCTGCCTCCGAGCGATACCGTGACGAGCTTCGCCAGCGTGAAGAACTCATTCGCACCCTTCGCGACAGTGCCTCTCTACACGATATAGAGAACATCAAGTGGGCCAAGGAGCATGAGTCTTACGAAGCGCGGATTGCACTACTTGAGGATGAGCTTGCGATTGCTCAACAGGCACACGCTCAACTCGACGAGCAGAAACAAGAGAATCTGTTGCTCAAGGAGACGATTGACCGCATGCGCTACGATATGGATGAGATGCGAAACAACGCGGTGATCGCAACGGTTGGGAGTGGCCAGGCTAGCGCGGCAAATACTCTGAGCAAAAGCCTAGGTGCGGAGCTAATGGGGAAGATGAAGGGTGGATGGGGGATGGACGATGAGGAGGAACGGTCTGCTGTGGAGGAGGAACTGTTGGATTCATCCATTGAGGTGGAGGAGGGTGCGGATACGGATGGTGAGGACGTCATTCAAACCATAATCACGCGGACGAAACGAGTGGGTGGCGGTTTTTTCCTTCCGTCTCTTGTGTGACAACTAAAATTCTCTTCGCGTATATTCAGAAGGTTGCCAGTCGGGCCAATAAAGGTGGGATTGAGACCCGGACATTTGAGGAGACAAAGGAGTATTCCGACAGCTCTTGTCAATATGACCCTCTCATCTTCTCGACTTCACACCACGCTCAAACCGACCCCGAACCCATCCGTTTATCTTTCAGCACACAAACCGAACTGCCACGGCTCCTAACCTTTGCTACCCAAACGGAGGCAGAGCCAGTTCCCATTCAGCGCAAAATGGCCGAGATGGAGATACAGACTGATGACATCGAGGAAGAGGAAGAAGAGGAGCAGGAGCAGGAGCAAGCAGAAGAAGAGCCTTCGGTATCTCCGTCCCCACCACCAGAGCAAGTCGAAAGTCTTGCTTCGTCCTCATCCACCATCATCCCCCCGACACCCAAAGCACGGACTCAGGCTCTCGAGCTGCATGACGAGCCCCCAGCTTACAACCAGATCAACCCCGAGGAGCAAGAGGCACGCGAATGGCGCGCATTGGCCGAAACTCTCAAGAAGTACCATCCCGGAGTCAAGATTCCATTTGAGCCTGTGGAGGGCGGCATCTCGTCCGAGGCAGTCGAGGAGTGGAAGGCGCTGAAGGAAGAGCTTGGCGTCGAGTGCCTCGTCATCGACAAGCTCATCGAGGGTTCGGAGCGTACGGAGCCCAAGCTCAAAGACGGCAAGCGCCGCGGGGGAAAGTTCTACAACATCTACAACACGTATGTCTATGGTGGTGACAAGACCTCAACTACCACGACGAGTATGGCGACACAGGCGCTGCTGTGGGTTGGCGCGTCTGCGCTTGTCTTGCTGGCTGCAAGCCCATACATGGTTCCACATTACGCGATACCAGGCGGGCCCACCTATTACGACCGTGCGGCGTGGAGTAGCTTCAACTCAATGCAGGGTGCAGGCGAGGGATTTTCGCCAGACGGGACTGCGGCCGTGTGGACCTTCCTCGGCCGCGTAGGCGGTGGTGCGGCGCGCATCGTTCGTGGATGGCCCACATGATGTATCACACCATAACCCCGACTAACTAAGCCTCTTATCATTCTGTCAGATATGCTTTTATCTTCTTCTCTCCATGCATATGCCACATGCAGCTCACACTCGTTTTCGCCGTGTCTATACTTATGATTATCCAGGCCTTGGGCCCATCCCCACTCATTCCCCAATACCCCATGCATTTGTCCTCTTTCTCACACTTCCTGATGTTCGATAACCCGATACTTTCTCGAAGCGCAATGACGCTGTCCTTTTTTTCATCCGGCTGTAATGCTTGTTGTGCTACGTATGTAAAGTATTGTACAAGTGCGGACACTATAGCGTGATCTAGGGAGGCTAATAATATTACTCTAATACAAGTCCTTCGAGAACAAGATGATTGGCAGAGGGGCGACCATGCGAACTGCCTAACCTCTAAGATATGACGTCGTGTTTGTGTGATGAGATGAGATCAAGGTGAGTGGTCAATTCATGCATCATGGGTAGAATGGAAGGTGGTATCGAAATAGAAAGAAACAAAGAAAGAAAGTCGGCGGGAAGCATCCCAGCATGTAAGGCAACAAAGAAAGGGCGGCTTTCATTCATTCAATGGTCGGTGGGCGCCGTCGAGGTGAGAACGTCACACCGTTTTCCTCGTCCTCGTCGTCCTCTTCATCCTCATCATCATCGAACACATGGCTGCCGTTAGCCACGCTCTGAACGTGAATATCATTCACGTCATCGTCGCTTCCGTCCTGCCAACCACCTTCACCGCTTGCAATAGTTGACGAGTCATCATAGCACGGCGGCCCAAACTTGTTGCTCCATGCCCCCGTCTCAATCTCATCGCTCGGAGTAAGGCCCGCACTCGTAGGTGACCCAGACGCCGTGACCAAATTCGTCGAGAGGCGGGATGGAGTCCTCGGTGTAAATCGGTCGCCGTACACACCACCCGAACCAGATGCAGCACCGCGCTCCAAGAAATCGACTGATGACGTCAGACTTGTTATCTCAGAGAACTCGACAGAGCCATCTCCCTGTCCCCAGCTCGATGCACGACGGTCAGCGGTTAGAGCACCACTCTCGGGGTCCTGTGGCCCAGCACGATAATGGCGCAGCACCTCCTCGCTCCGTCGTGTCACAGTGGCAATAGCTTGAGGGGAAGACGGCCCAGCGGTGTGCCGCACAGTCGGAGCACCATTACCATCATTCGACGAGTATTTGTTTGGCCGCCACTGTTTTATATTGAAGATATTCGCAAAGCGTGCACGGGGCTTCTCGCTGGTTGTTGGGCTGGATGAGGTCATGCTGTTCTTCTTTACGAGCTCTCCCGCGAGGAGTGATCCCGACCCCCTTCGTGGCTTCTCAGGCACATTGATAGGCGAAGGTATCGCACTCGTGCTCCGGCTCGCAGGCGCTCTGACTAGAATCGGCGGCCCAGTAGACTTCGATCGCGTCGCCTTGGACGCTCCGGCCTGGGGCGGCTTCAGGTCAGCCCGGTGTTTCCCCTTATCCCTCTTGAGTACATTTGTGGTGTGAGGTTCGTCAGGGAGCCGCGCGCTCTGATGTCTGCGGACTGAGACGTATGGATCGGATTTAACTGGGCCGCGGGAACTGTCCTGCTCTGCATTCTTATGTCCGCGAGACCTACGGAAGAGGGAAGACACCCGGCGGGCGACCGTGTTCCAGTTCCACTGGAAATGTATTGACGACATAGCATCGGAAGCCTCGTCGGCAGATACTTCGATCTTTTTTCCGGGCACGGTGAGGTTCAGCCACTGGTTGGGCTCTGCGATATCCTCGAGGAGCCATTCGTGGCGCTGGTGAAAAGGGCCAATTATCAGACCAATTGTCTATCTCAAATACGTCCAAAGGCTAGGTACTGGCACATACCTTGAATTCATCAAGGGTGATGCGGACCTTGGGGTCTTTCTTGAGAAAATGATCGAGAAGGCTGATGACCATGCCACCCTTCGAACGCGCGTCCTTTGGATGGCGCCCCTCAGTCGGAACGTGATCAGAGCACATAGTCTCTTCTACTGTCCAGTCAGAATTGCATATGGAGTTGTAGAGGCTCCATTCCGTCCCGGCGGCGGCAGGATCGGCGGTGAACGGTGTCTTGCCAAAGAGAAGGCAGTAGAAGGTGACACCCAGCGCCCAGATATCGATGGATTTGGTTATTGCGGGGCGTTGGCTGCTGAGCACGCTTTGCAAGGACGCGTCGTGAATAAGAGACGAAAGACCGGAGGTCGGGACGTCAGCCGAAGACAATGACCCCGGGGACGGGTCGTTTGTGTGCTCATAGACAATTTCAGGAGCTAGAAATGACGGTGTGCCTGCCCTTCTTGTCAAGTCGGAGTCGTCTAGAGGGATGTCCTTGTCGTCTTGGTCGCCGCCTTTATGGCCAGCCGCGAGCCTCTGGGCATAGGAAAAATGCGACACACCAAAATCGGCGATTTTGACCTGGCGTCTATCCTGTGTCCAAAGGAGATTAGCAGGTTTGATGTCACGATGGATTATCCCTTGATGATGGACTATAACGGAGAGTTAGTTGAAGAGGAGGTGAACTTGATTACGAATGACATACGGTACTCGAGGCCGAGGGCAGCGTCGCGAATAATTCGCCTTGTTTGGTCATAGCTGAGCGTTGGTAGCTGGTTGTCGGTTTTCCACTTAACCTCGCCACCCGCAAGGTATTCCATCACTAAACAAGTGCCATTTGTAAGCGATACAGGATTTCGACACTGCTGAGGCGCAAAACAATTCGCCAAAAACTTTGCCACACCCTCGGGAAGAACTGACGGCGCCGACGAAGAGCAAATGCTCACCCATGTAGATCTTTTCTGTTGTGCGATCATCGATGATCTCGTAGAGCCTGACAACGTGAAGGTGGCGGCACTTCTTCATAATTGCAATTTCCTTGCGAATTTTCGCTTCCGTTGTGCCGAGCTTATCCACAAGGGGCGTGTGCGCTGAAGTCGGAAGGCGTTGCTGTTGGAGTCGCCTCAGCTGCTTTGAGCGAGGATCTGTGCGCTTCACGGACTTCATGGCCTATTTAGATAATTATATTGGGTGTCAGCCATCACGAGATGGGAACTCAAGTACTCACCACTGGCACACGGCGATCTCTGTGGTCCTGAGGCAATTTTGGGTTGAGCTGAAAGCACAAATAGACCTCGCCATGATGGCCTGCGCCAATCCTTGCATGGCGTATGTAATTGTTGAGCATAGGCCTTCTGGTATCGTCGAGAGAACGAGCGAGCCTGTCTGTTGTGACTACATCGTCTGGGTCAAAGGGTTGCTTGCTGTCAACGACGACCGGGGCTCCGTTGTTGCTCATGTCGGGGACAGCTTCATGGGAGAGCAGAGCAAAGAATAGAAAGAAAACAAATCGCGCCGACTGCAGAACTCTTTGCAACAGGAGCAACTTTTGTAGACTCTCATGATCTTCCAAATCTAATTCTAAAGACCCCGAACACCCTTTCATAATCTCCTTCCTTATATGGAAATCCCCTCCATGAGAAACTTTACTCCAGTTTCTCCCAACTTCTAGCGAGCACACACACACTTGTCATCTTCCTTTACGCTCTGCATCACCTATAGCCATGTTGTTAACAACAAGATTTTGCGGGAGAAGGATGCAAAAGGGGACACCTACCGCTTCCGCATGTTGACCACAGCCCTGTATCCGCAGAAACAGGGTACAAATCCCCCATCAGAGTCAATTCACTCGGAATAGAATAGGTTATGTCGGACGTACAGCCCAAGTAGTTTTCTTGCAGCTTGCGCATGTAACAGCATAGCAAAGGTTTACGGGAGCAGATTCACCTAATACGGCCATATCTATGCAATCATCGCATCGGGATCTCCTAGATCAGCGCACATTAACGACTCACTGTATTGTTCAGGAGGGTAAAGAAAGAAAGTCGTTGGTTGGTTGGTTCTTCCTGGGGTTTTAAGATCGTGGATATGAGAGAAAAAATGTCTGTTTGGTTCGCTGACTCACAAATTGCCGGCTAATTATATAAAAACACCATCAAGAGTCAACGCGCTCTTCAACTCTTCAATCAGACTATACTTGGATTAGTCGAGGACCAGTCCTTGTTACATCAGAAAGATCGGTCAGGACTCCAGGACTACTCGGATTTGTTATGATATCTATGGCATTAGTATAATCCCCGAGGTTTCGACGAAGTAGTACGTAGGAGTTGACAACAGGATCGCCCATTACATACTTTGAATCTCCCGATGTGGCACCCTGTCCTCTTTGAGCTAGGCTTAATCATTACGCAGCAAAAACTAACTTCGGATTCGATAAAAACAGGCGGCCAACGAGTGGCGTTTACCTTGGGGACTGAGTTCTTCATTTGCACCAGCCTCTAAATTTCCGGTCCTCCAAAGTACGCGAGGTGATGATGATACGCGGTGGAATGATACGCGACAGACATTCTTGGACAAAGTTGGAGTCGTGCCACAAGGAACATGTCCGAGGACACAAGAATAACACGTTGGGGATTGTCCAACTGCTGCCTAGCATACGCCGATCCATCTACACCCACAAACTAATTTTGACGACGACAACAAGCCCGCCGCGTCGGACGTATCGTACATAGATCTCTGGTGCTCCTCGAGCGCTAATCAGGGCACCCCGAAACACTCTCATTGGACAAACCATTCTTACATGTGAATCAGGATCATGATGAACGAAGGGTCAATCGTAAAACACAGGGTGTGCCGGCCTTCCCAAATTGCTGCCCGATTACAGATGAAGCCCATTCCTGTATGTATTGACACTTCCAAGACACTTACTTCAATTAATCTCATGCCGGTGCCTTATACCCCCACACAAAGCCCATTGATCGCCCCCAGACGCTAGCCCGCACAAAACCCCGACTGTAGTATCTAACCCTTTGTGGTCGCCTCGGTTGCGCCAGTGTCCAATGTAACATTTCGCAGCCTCCCAAGGACAGGCTTGAATGTCTCTTCCTCACTACTAAAACTAAACGAAGCACGGATATAGCCCGCCTTCCCTCCGTTAGGCAAAAAGATCATGCCGGCAGCGGACACCACGCTCGACAACCCTGTTTCGAACAAGCTTTCCGAGTCGCCCGCACTTGTCACAATTTAAGAGTACTTCGAACCTGACTAGCCGAAGGCGAACGATTAACGCCAGACCAAGAAGGCGCAAAGAGTTTGAATACAATCAGGCCGCGTTTGGTTGATGGCCTAGATCATCAACGGTCTGCATCCTCAGGCCTCAGACATCAAGCCTTATGCTGAACTACGCTCGCGCACCAGAAAAACATGCCCACTTGGGGTGTTATCCATCTCGCCAAATCCGAAAAATGTCCCACTCAAACACGTCGCGGCGCACGCGATAGAATGCCGAGACCCTTGCCGTGTCTCTTGGACCCTTCAGAACTCCACGAATTGAGTATTTTATATACGATCGCTTGCATTAATGATGGCGCATGTAGATTCGATGTCGAGGTCTGTGACATGCATTTGATGAAACCACGCCGCGCAATGAGTGGGAGAAACCATCACGTACGTGTCGATCAATATTAGCAATGTTTTGGGGCCGGAGGCAAATCCTACGTGGATTCCAGCTGACAGAGTCTTTTATTGACTGTTAAGAGTATTCGTCAGCCCACTTCTGCCTCGCTTTCAAGGGTGAAGATGGCGGTCACGTTTCATCAAAGTAGAGGGAATGATATGGATCATCGAAATCAATGGAAACTGTCAGAAAGATGAAGAAAGGGGAGGTAAAATGAGGCAAATAAGGAAATTATAGATCTCGGGCCAGCTGAAGCAATTCCTACCGTCACTCGATGGTCGCTGGTCATGCCACCGTACGATCAGCGTCAGTCACAAGGAACGTGCAATGTATCACCAAGGACGTGAGAGACGAACATGAACCGTATAAAGAACCCGAGGTTTAGGCTTTCCTGCAGGCTAAATTGCCGCAGAAGCATTGGTCGACATACCATCTGTGTCTGTTTCCATCTCTACCACAAGCACGGGGACAATCAGCATTAAACGGTAACACGTCCAGCAGTAAATCAATAATTACTCGCCGATTCGGATCTGTTCACAGTCGATAAATTGGATCATGGGTATCCTATCTCCCTTTCCAAAAAACAAGCTTTGTCAGATCGGTATCTGTACCCCAAAACAGCTCCACCTACTAGGCTCTGCGTAAACCGGGGACTCAAGGAGCACGGCATCACCAGGAGCTCACTAAAGCAGTAACAGCTTATCCACAAACCCATCCAAAAATACAAGACCGTGTGCCTGAGCTCAAGCACCCTCAAGCCATAAATACATGATGGTGTGCATCTTGTATATTGGATCCTGCGAACCTAAGCTAATGGTTAGGTCCCAGTCCTCGCTCGTCGTGTGAGAATTCTTGAAGCCCGGGTGAAGCTGCGGTAATTTTGGCGTGGCGCCGTCCCGTAAGCGCTCCAGAGCTCCTTTCCGTCAAGTGTCAGCTGAGCGCGGGAGGAGAGATCTAGATAAACAGCGAGTCAAAGGGGAATGTGACAGTATTCGGCTTGGCGGCTAACAACAAGATGATCCAGGCGCGCGTTTATGAGGGAAGAGATTAAGAAATAACGGATGATATGACGATAGATAAGAGAACGTGGCCAGAGCATGTTACTCACTTGGACTGGGCTTGAGCTTGAGCTAAGCGGCGAGGAAAGTCGCATAATAGTCCGTAGGCACTGATGGCGGTGTCGGCAATTCAGGCGCGTTACCTTTAGAGGAACAGAGTTCAACACTTTGACACTCTGTTTCTATTTATGAGCCTAGGCAGCAGACAGGCGTAGGTATGTATATGCGCGTGCCAAGATTCGGTTTGGAGATCTGGGGTGAATAAAAGAGACGTGCGCACCTTTCCGTTGGGGATAAGTACGTTTCCGGCGAGTTGCTCAGATGTGAGGTTTCTAAATTCAGGAAGGAAGAAGTGTAGGCCAATGGCCAGGACTAGGGAGGGACAAGGCATCGAGAATAATACGGAACTTGTGCATCTGTACAGGCCGATGGTAATGGTCTTTGTGAATTCTATAACATCAAATCATTTCAAGGAAGAGTTTTCCGAGTCATGGATGAGAAGTAATATGGTTCTACTTCTATCGACATGATAAGAAAGGATATCCTGTCTAGGTCAATTTTGAGAAATCACTCACGTCGAGCGACCAGTCGGGTACGTATACACGCTCCAAATTCAACTCGGTTTTTCGTACCGCTGTTCTAAAAATATTCATAAGTAGTGCCATATAGGCATAAGCCACCTCCAATGAACGTATCCAGGGTTTGAGAGCCTGAGATGCCACGAGTGCAGTTCAGAGAATGTTGAAATTGAAGTTCCCGGTGCTCATGGTGAATAGAAAAGTTCCTTCGGCTCCAGAGCGTTTGAGAAGCGTTCATCCACTGACCCAGAGTCCTTGTAGAACATGGTTAAACTTAAAGGCCTCTGAACTTAGAATATATCTAATCCATTTTCGGATATAGATAAGATAACGATTTTGTTGCCACGGTTCCTCTTGAGCTCTTCACAAACCCAACTGAACTACACACTGTGGCACCGTACAGGTTTCTCCCTCTATTTTATTTGGAAACTACATTGCTTTCTTCTGTGCGATCATCATATGTTCACAGATGCTTGAATGCTAAATCTGAGAGCTCTGCGAATGAATGCGATTGTGTGAAGGAAGGATCCAAGGATACTTATTCACAAATGAAGCGGAGAAACTTCATGATTCCTGGGTAAAGGAGGTTCATGATAGTCCGCCCACTCTTCGAGAAAAGCAGGGTCGAGGGCCTCCCACCGATCTGGTCGATCAATGGGTCCTACTTGGAGATCTAGTTGCGCACTAGTCGTCCTCGGATTGAAACCTCGTCCTCAAGGAAATGCAGTGCTTGCTGGGCCGTAAAATGTCGCGGTATATCACAGGTTAGCATCTTATCAAATAGCGGTGCAAGCATGGGGACGTGTACAGTCAAGTACTGTTGGAATAAATTTATTAGCAAGAACAGTTATGTAATTGGACACAGCCTACATCAAGATCAAAATAAAACACTCTTTGTCATGTAGCAGGAGGAACAAGGCAGGACTTCCTTTCCACGACTCTTGATACAGAAGGCAACACTGGTTATCAGACCAAGAAGGAGGAAACTTCTTGGGGGATTAAAATCAAGCAATGCATAGGTTAATTGCCCCTGCCGTTTCAGGTATCGGCGAACAGGGTTTTTGTGGTCGCACTCGTAACGACCAAAATGATCCACTACTATGTTCCCAAGGCTTATGTCCTGACGAAAAATGAGATGGCGTGACACAAAAGAGAAATCAACGCACTCCATGAGCAATACGGTTCTTGTGAAGATAGGCTGAGCCCTGCAGGAACGGTGAGAATCAACGATTCCGAGGGTGAAATATAGGGACAACCTTCAGTAAGCTTTCAATTCCTTCATTGTTGTAGGTTGGTAACCGTCGACCAAGTCTATCAGGATAGATAAACACAGAGTCTCGCCATGGTAAGCGACTATGATGATACGGCGATGATACAAGTACGTGCCTACCAGCCTATTTGAAGATAACTTGTAAGTAGTGTAAGTCAAATTTCATCAAATGATAATTTTGAGCGACGTCACCCGCCGACGTGCCACTCTTTGGCCCCTTCCTTGCCTTGCCCCTTGCCCCAAATGAATCACAGCAATTAGGTGGATGGGCCCAGTACAATATTTTTGAGTGATCCGGAGTAGCCGGGGAGCCGTATGTCATTCATCCTCACTACCAGACCCATCTAAACGAGGCACAAACGGTCATTGACAGTCCTGCACTGTGCTCATATCGTGAGGGATGCAAGCTATTTCTAATAGATTACATCTTCTGACCGGTAGGGTCTACTACCTCGTACTGCATTCCTCACTTACACGAAATCAAGAAGTCGATCCATATATCGTCTGTTGACAGAAACGTCCATCCATCAACCCTCCAATGTTGAAAAATCCCGTTCTTTTGCATGCTCCCATTGGGAGTAGGGTGACCTGAAAGCCCGATGCCGGTGCCGCGGGCTCGAAGACGTGGACTTTGGGCGCTTAAAGTCGACGGGGGTGCCTGTAGAATCCCATTGCCACAGTTCTTGAAGTGCAATAGTATCGGCCTTAATCGTGAATTTCTGAAATACGAAGATCAACGAAAAAAGCGGATCAAGGCGGATAATGGTCCTCACGCTATCTGTGCGGACATAGTAGTGTTCCCAGTCAATCAACTGGACTTCATTTCCGGATATTATGACCTGAAGCGCAGTGTTAGTATTTGAAGCGAAGAACAGCGGGAAGCAATTTTAGTACATTGTTCATGTTGATGTCGCTAATAATTGGCGTTACTACCACATCAAGACATAAAGAGAACGAAACTTACGAGTGCAGCATTCCATAGTCCTTAGCTATTTCTGCCGCCGCCGCTGCAACTTTGGGTTTCCATTTGTGCACAAAATCCTGTCGTTCGTCGCCAGGTATGTACGCCACCATCTGGGCCAGAGTTTTCCCTTTAACTTCCTTCATGATGACAATTTTATGATGGGGATCAGACGCAATATATTGGCCAAGTTTTTTCAAAGCTTCAATTTCTTTCTCCTTCAGTTCTCCTTCTGCGTACTTCTTGAACACATATCCTGGGTTGAGTTCGTTACCCCACTTCTCTATATCCAAGCATCAGTCCTTATATTCTTTGTGAAGTAAGAGATACAGCTTACTGATGCGGCACACTCGTGCCTTGTCGTGAGTTTCAGGACTTAACTGTTGGCCTAGCTCAGCTAACACTCCATCGACTTTGACAGTTTCACGACGTTCAAGCGCCACGAAGCCGGACTCGAGTTTGAGGGGGGTAGCGTTGGCCGCCAAGGACGCCAAGGACACAAGAATGGAGAAAAGACAAGAAATTCGCATGATGGTGAGTGGTCACAAAGAGAGAAAGATTGAGAGTTCGTGCCAGGGAGTAAGAGCAAATAGAAAGTTCAACTCTAGAGGACCAGCCTGAGAAACTAAATAGCGGAGAAGTCACTGTATTTAAAAACATAGTTTGAGCGTGTGGGCGGGCCATAAAAATGCAAACGTCAAGGCCAAGGGTGGGTGTGTTTCATGCTCTGATAGCCAGCGCGTCAAGCTCCATTCATCGCCCTGTTGTTTCTGTGGTTAGCAATAATAAGAATCTCTACGACTCGGACTTGGTTGGGATTGAGTGCCATATGATATGAGTCTCAGGCTCGCACTCAATGTGCATACTTGCATACATACAGAAAATCAGTCGCAACGAACCAGAGAAAATGGAATTTTACAAATGGGCATGCCCCTTTGTCGATGGGGTTGGTCTGTAGGTGCAGACGACAATGATGCTCGTGTCAGGCTGTGCGAAATTGGGTCCAAATATAGGAACCCAGGACTTTGTAGAAGTTGAAAATAGAGGGATGGGCATTGTCGGGTCATTGGCCAGTGTTGCACTGATGGAATCACAGATCATTCGTATGCAAGTGTCATTGTTTTTGATGTGATCAGTTTATGGGAGCCTGTGTTTGAACCAAGCATCATATTTACGGGGCTCATGAACGGTGTCCAAACAGATGGCTTTTCAACAGTTACCCCAGGAGCTGTTCGGCGAAATCTTGAGTCGTCTGGCTGACGACGTTCTATCTTTACGTGCATGCGCTTTAACGTGTAAAGCACTCGTTTCACTCGCTCAGGCTGGTCTTTTCCACACATTATCGCTCTACTACGAGGACGACGTCCGATCCGCGCTGAAAAAGTTGGAATCTGCGCCTCATCTCTCCACATTAATCAAGTGTCTGTATTTGAGGGAGTGGAGGCCTTGGATCCAGCGCTGTGAAGCGTTGCCCCGATTGTTAGCCTTATTGGCACCACACACCACTTCCCTCTCTGTGTTTCAGCGCCGGAGCAGACCAGAGAAACCTCGCTTGGATTATCCTTCGCTGTCACTGCTAGAAAACATCGATGTCATATGTCTCAATGAGGAGATAATGGAAATATTATCAGGCCCCCAATCTCATGATAACGTTCTCCCCATTTTCTTATCCCACTTCCCGAAGCTGCGAAGGATTAATTTCGAGGAATGCTATATAAAAAATCAATCCATCAGCGGGGAAAGCGGCGTTGTTGCCCCAGCATTTCAACTGGAGAGGCTTGATATACTCCGTTGTAAGGACTTATCTGCGTTGGATTGGCTTACCCCAGCTCTCTCGTCACTGCACAGATTGTGCATTTCGATCCACAGCGATAAATACCCGCCTCCATTTCTCAAGTTCATTACAGCTGCTGGCCCGTCGTTGCAATATCTGGAGGTAGGAGACTTGCATAGTACTTCCGACGAGGGTGAGTTACTACGTTTACAACTATGGCGTTGTTCACCCAAGTTACTGGATAGACTTGCAGCGACTAATGAATGGAGTGCAAATACATGCCATAAATCTTCGGTCTCTTAGGCTGTCAATCACTGGACCCTTCCCTACGCACCCCCCAATACGAATGCTGGTACACTCACTTCTCCATCTTGGCACACACAGACTTCTTCAGCACCTCACCTTCGTGACCTCTCCTTATCCTGCCCTTGAAGAGGACAACCCATGGAATGAACTGGAAGACGTTCTTCTCGGAACACGTTTCCCAGCGTTGAGAGGCCTCGAGTGTCAACTATTGAACTTCCTTCCCACTTCCCCTTCGCTCATCCTTGCTGCCGTTCCTCGACTTGCTCAGAAGAGGATGATACATATATCAGCTACCAACAGATGCTAGTGAGGAAATGTGTATGAGCACACTTTACGGTCACACTTCCTGAAGCTGCGAAGGATCAACTTCGAGGAAGTGCTCCACTTCCTCTTCGCTCATCCTTGCCGCCGTTCCTCGACTTGCTCAGAAGACGATGATGCACATATCAGCCACCGACACATACTAGTCTGAGTATTGGTTTTTATCCATTTCCACGCTAGTCGGACACTCGTTTATAATTACGCTCACGAACACTATGGACCTTTCTTTATTTCCGTTACTTGGATCCTGCGCTTATCAATATGCTCTCAACAACGGTGACAGTGCACTGATCCCTGCCCGTATGCGCTTTGGGTAGTGGGTAAGCATGAATGGGCATGGGTTTTCTGTCTTTCACTTAATGCCTATCGTACTACAAGTTATGCTCCTCATGTCTCCCCACTAGTTTCCTTCCAAATCTTTCTTCCTAGCTCCAATCTTGATTACTTTGTGTATCGATTGATGTTCAGCAATGTTTGTCTTTGAATATTTGAATCCTCAACCTCGTACACGCAGATTTGTTGATTTTGTATGTCAAATACTTGGTTAGATGACTTTCGGTGATATCAGTTGGTAGTCTTAAGACTACCCGACAATCATCGGAACCTTAGGCTCAGATTGGCCCCATGGCCATC
>JABAJS010007708.1:0-16898 GCA_018221635.1 Tephrocybe sp. 10521TJB
GACCCTGATAACGACCTTACCAACATGCACCTGCGATTCGAGGTAGTCATAAGCTTCTTTGGTCTCCTCAAACGTGAATACACGGTCAATGTAAGGGCGTGCAGTTATCGGCTGTGCTTCAATTAATCTATTCATTTCCACAAACCTACGCAGAAAGTGAAGCCCACTCAGAATCAAATGAAAGGGATGGACAAAACGTACTGCGCCACTGAGCCAATCAGGATCCCGCGAAGGGTGATAGATTTCATGATGGTGGTGAGGATAAGATCACCTGAGTCAGGAGCTCCCTGTTGGTTTACAATGAATAAGGAGAGTATAACTTCGGGATTCAGAAGGTATGGACGTGCCTGGGAGACTATACCTATCAGGTGAATGTGACCACCGATTCTAGTAGATTTGATCGATTTCGGAACTGTGCCCTTTCCACCAACCTGGATGTATCATCAATCAACCATGAGGCGAGGAGGCAAATTGAAGAATCAAAGACCTCGATGACGTGGTCAACACCCACGTCGTTCGTCTTAAACCATAACCAGCCTTTAGACGCTCGTATGTAATCTAAAAATAAAATACGCACAATCTTCAGGACTTCTTCCTCCCAGTTTGGATGGGTATTGTAGTTGATGAGATGCTTTGCCCCAAGTTTACCAGCGATCTTCAGCTTATCATCTGAGGAGGAAGTAGCTATTACAATGGCTCCCGAAGCGGCTGCAAACTGAAGGCCGAATCTGTGATCGATCGTTAGGGCAAATTTTATATGAGGAGACCACTACGGACATCGAAACACCGCCTGTTCCGAGAACAAGAACGTAGTCTCCTGCTTTGACGGGAACAGGTCCGAGCAGAGCGTTGTAGGCAGTGAGTGCTGCACAGCTGTTTGGTATTTGTGAGCCACATAACACTGCAGCATAACATGGATGCGCTACTCACGGAAGTGTTGATGCCTCCTCATAGGAAAGATTCCGGGGGATCGAGACTAAAGACTTCCGAGAGTTACGACCTCCCATCCCAGAATAAACATAGTAAAAACGTACATGGGCAGGGAACGACCTGATCTCCGTTAGGACGCCATGATTATCTCCACCAAGTGAAGTCGAAATTGTGGCAGGGGTGGGATCGCCATAAATGTGGTCAAGGGCGAAATTGGCGCTGACTCGATCGCCAACTTTCCAATGCTTGACGTCCTCGCCTATTGCGATGATCTCGCCAGCCATGTCTGAACAGGGTACTACTTCTTGTGGCCCGCTATAGATAGTGTAATTTTGAACCATTTTAGATTCTGCATACTCACTCTTTGTTATATAATCCTTTTGCAATGACGATATCTCGGTATTGCAGTGACACCGCATGAACCTTGACTAGTACTTCATTGGATTTTGGAGGGTCTACCTGCTTAGTGCGGATCTTGAGGCCCTCGTGCGAACCTGCAGACTGTTCAAGAAGATGTTAGAATGTTGACTATTTTTTCTTTCGACACCATAACATACGCATATTAACGCGTCCTATAGACCTCACTGGTGAGGAAAACGAGGACGTCCAGCTGGAACTTAAAGGTGTCAAAATGTTCGTTAAGCGGGGGAACCTGCCATTCTCCGACGGCATGCTGGGGCATGTCAAACTCTTGTCGGACAAAAGCACTCTTGATGAGCGACTGTGTACGTCCCCATTCATATACTGCTCTGGTGTTGTAGCTCAAAGGGAGCATGTTCAGTGTTCCGCCGTGAGCCTCTCTGGCAGGTGTCAATGAATCTTCGCCTACATTCCTCGATCCGGCGCGCTTTCGATGCCAACGAGAACGTCTTGCGTATCATCCATACACAACCTGCGGAGAAGAAGGAGGATCGGGAGGTGGTGATCTATGCTCTCAAGGTGCGTCTCTTTATTTTATTACAAGGACAATCGACTAATGGTATTGTCATTGGGACTTGTTGCGGTAGCCGGGAAGGTCATGTTCGAGACAGGACTTCAAGGAGTTTGCGGAGGCGTTCGTGAAAGGGACGGAGGCCAAGGTGGAATCGGATCCGTAGACTTTGCGCCTCGTTGAACGAGGTTGTCTACGGTGCGTTCGTCCTCGGATATCGACGACGGTGGCTGCACCTAATCGCGGCCCCTGCATTTTACTGTTACTTGTCATCGTCTCTCAGCCACTGGCCTTCGGAAAACATTTCCAAAGGGACGGGCCAAGGTATGAGATAGGTCGTCTCTGTTTCTTGTATGTTTACTTGTACATACGTTGTCGGTGTATAATCAACATTTTTGCTTCGACATTCAGTGTGACATGGTACCGATTTTAGCTCATGTGAAGGGAAATAGGACCTAGGTTTATTTCGTCCCCTTGGATGCTTCGTAGAAACTGGGATGTCTCATTTATGGTCTTGCTTCAACAAAATGCGTTCAAAATGAGTCAACTACCTTATGTTTAAACCTAGGCCTCAAGAGTCTACAGTGGACTTGGACCACGCAACTTCCTCGTCTCCAAGCAGATCCAGGAGTTTAGTAGGCTTGCGGGCGGTGCGAACGCGAGGTTGAGGTGCCACTATTGACCAGAGGCAAGAAATGGTGTGGTTGAGGACAGGAGTGCGTCCTGGCTCAGGTTTGTGGCGCCTAAATTATTATAGTTTATTTTATCTGCGCAGTGCGCAGTCATCGGATATACTTCGCACATATATGCCCATGTATATGCAACATTATCAGTGTTTTGTTCTTCCATGCCGGGCCAATACGCCCGCACATCATGCAGTACACAATTGTTGGTGTGTTTGCGGACGTTCTGGCCAATGTCAATCAGAACAAGTCTGACATTTCTTTTGATTGATTTTGGGCGGGAATTGGGCGCTGATGCAGGACGTTGTACTTCTCGTACGTCGTGGCGTACATACTCAACAGGCTCCTCGACGCCCGTCCCCTATCCCAATTTCTAGGAAGAAGGATATACTTTACCGGAAGCTGTTACATGTCATGATCATGACGAGATCAAGGAGGCAATCAAATGGCTCATTGACATTTGTTTGCCAGCAAGAATTATGACCGACTACCAACTCGAAACACTTCTCTCTTCCCCGTGAGTATTCAAATACAGCACTTGGACATGCATTCCACATGACCGTTAGTTTTGTGAAGGGAAAAAAGGAATCAAAGGAGACAAGCGCCCGATAAGGCGGTAAGTGGCTGTGTGATGTTGAAACCAGGGCCGGAGGAGTCCATGTGGTATATTTTATCCCCTGATGCCCGCAACCATCTTTCTCTTTGCCTCTTGTAGCACCGCGTCCCCACCAAATTCCTTTCTACCACACTCTTTGAAACCAGTCCACTCCTTAGCCCATCAAAAATATTTTGCTGATCAACATTTTCTACATAAACAGTAAGCCGCACATTCTATCGGATTTTCCGACTTGCCATCCACCCCCACCTCTCACAACTTGCTGGTCCTGTTGTTCGTCTACAGTCTATCTCTGAAATGTTTGCAACATTCGCATTGACGGCTTTCCTCGCCTCTGCTGCTGTCTTCGTCCGCGCCGATGCCATCCCCTCGGATCCTGGCCCTGGTGTCGTGTACCAGGTTGGCGGGACGTGTCACATAACGTGGACCGGGGACACGTCTTCTACAACTGCGTGGCAGAACATGGCTATTGAGCTCATGACGGGAGATAATTTCGACATGATCCACCTTACCAGTGAGTTTGTTAGCCGCGCGCAATCATATGCACGGTGTTCAAATTTCTTGTAGCTGTGGCAGAGAATCTCGACGGCACAACTGACGGCACCTTTGACCACATTTGTCCTGATGTATGTCTTTTCTCGCCTTTAATTTATTCACCCGGATGTAGTGCTAATAGCTATCTAGGTTACCCCCAACGCTGCGATCTACTTCTATCAGTTCACGGCACCCGCTGCCACGGACAAGGAATGGACCACCCGCTTCACCATCGCCTCTTCTACTGGCGCGACCACAGACCCTACAAATACAACCCAGCCTGATGGGGAGGCCATTCCATGGGGCACAGGTGCTCTCGTCGACCCCTCAACCGCTGTCGCCGCACCTGACTTTGCAGTAACTTCCGCTTCCTCTACCGGCGCTGCATCGTCCTCCTCGTCGGTCGCTGGCTCCTCCAATCCCAGCACCGCTTCTTCACCGGCCGTCGCCGTTACGACTTCTGGCGCCGTCACCCCTACGACCTCGGGCTTCTCGACCGTCTCCGCCGCTTCATCCACCGGCTCGCCCTCTGCTAGCGCGGCCAATGCGACCACCACCACCACCACCACGCAGGGCAATGCAGCCTCGTCCGTCATCGTGAACTCCCGCATCTGGCAAGTCACCGTTGCTCTCGGCGCCTCCGCAATGGCATTCGCGCTCCTTTTGTAATCGCATTGCAGTCTCTCTCTGCCTTACTGTTGCTGCTAACCTTCGGAAGGGATGATCTTGCACGAACACGGATGGCACGTTACATATACCCTACGAGCATAAGTTATTGCACATGGCATTTGTTTTAATTGTCGACGATTCAGAATCTTTTGGTTGTTGGATTAGGTTGTGTCTATCTTGGTTGTTGGTTTGTTTTGGGGCGCTGCGCGTAGATTATTGTTACATTGTTGTGATAAGTAGAAGCTGATTTATCGTTGGCTCGCTCAAGAGGTGACAATGAATCTATAAATGAGGTGAGTACTGCCTTCGTCAGGTGGTGGTTGTTGTGCCAGCTTCCCTGGAACGGCTGTGACTCATGTAGTATACGTGCCAATGTGAACACTTGTGGACTTGCGAGCCTAGAGTTTCTCGTCAACACGAAGAACTTTTCGATGACAGGTGGCGACACGGATTTCTCGTTGCAACGACTTCACCGAGAAGGCGCCAACATTGACAACTATGAGGGGTATGAAATGATGGTCAAGTACAATCGGGACATCACAGACGAATTAGTCTTCTACTCCATGAATCTGTACGAAGATTCGTCAAAATAATCATTATAATGATGGTTCGAAACCAGCTCACCAGACGAGCAAGCTGTGTCCATTCATTAAGTGAACGAACATATTCGTCCCGGCCCTCGTCCACAGGGTGATCGGCTTGCCATAGCACGAAATTTGAGAACTGGGACGCGACCGACAACGTCCGGACCTCTTCATCGTCGTCCACATCCATAAATTCATGCTGCACAAGCTCCACGTCCCTGTCAGCCTCTGCATTATCATCGGCATCACTTTTAACGCTCCTAGTCCTTCTCTTGCCAGCCTGATTAGCCCTACCATTAACCCCTTTCTTCTCCGCCCCCTTGCCATTCTCTCCACGCGTCGACGCGTCTTTGGAGCGTAGTACAACACCCGAATAGCCTTCAGGAAGAGGCACCTTTAAACCCTGTATTGTCCTGCCCCTGAATGATGATATAAAACGCGTTGTAGCGTCCGTGACGCGTTTGGCGAGCGACGAAGATGCCGAAGCCACTGGCTCTGCAGACGGTGCGTCAATCTCCATATCTGCTTTGGGGGGATCTGAAGGAGTATTAGACTCGTTTGAAGACCCTTCCTGCTGTATATTCGGAGACGAATGGGGATCGCTGGTGGCAGTAGTAGGTTCTGGTGTGGGCGCGCCGACGGTTTCCTTTGCGGCGTTGACGCGTAGGTATGTCGATATTGGTGCTGGGCCAGAGTAATTTATATGGAAAGGCATTAGATATGGTGAGCATGTTTTGAGATTGGAAATGTTATCAATTGGGCCCAGAGCGAGAGTTGGTGTGGATGTCATTTGAGGAGAGGTTGAAGGACTGTCACAGCGACTGTCACACTTTGGAAATCGTGAAAACTTCAAAATAGATTATTTTCAGAGAAGAAACAGTTGTTTTTACATAGTTTTCTTCGCAAAAACACTATCCTTCTGTCTACAGTCTCCACAGAAAGCTGTCATATAGAAACAAGAAGTTGTAGTGTCCTGTTTGTGTGGCTAGCCATGAGCATGCAATGCAAGCATGAGCAATCAATTCTTCCGGCACGCTGCCGAGGCTTGACGCGGTTTGTGCAAAACGACGAAAGGGCTCGGCCATTTTGCGGCCACAACTCCTTTTCTTATATTCCCCATAGTCCATTTCCATAAGCCCACCTGGAAAAATGGATCAGGACCTTATAAAACTGGTCAACAAGCTCCAGGACACGTTCAGCAACCTGGGCAAGTCAAAAATTTTGTGCGTTGTTCATCAAGTTGACTTTTGCATGCAGGAGGGGAGCTGGACATGCCTCAGCTGGTCGTTGTAAGTAGCATTGTATTCCTGAATATGTTTTGTCCTAGAAGCCTTATTCCGCGGTCTAGGTTGGCAGTCAATCGGCTGGAAAATCGAGTGTCCTGGAAACGTATGTATTTGCCTGGTTACTTGGAGCTCTTGTGACATTGTCGACAGAATCGTTGGACGAGACTTTCTTCCTCGAGGGCAGGGCATTGTGACGCGACGACCGCTCGTTCTTCAACTCATTCACACACCTATCCCGGCTGAGCCCTCACCAAACGCACCGCCATATACTGAGTGGGCCCAATTTCTGCACATCGACAAGCGTTTCACGGACTTTAACGAGATTCGCAAAGAGATTGAGCAGGAGACGTTCAGAGTTGCGGGGCAAAATAAAGGCGTCAGCAAGTTGCCGATATCGCTGAGGATATACAGCCCAGATGTTTTGGACTTGACGTTGGTGGATCTTCCAGGGTTGACCAAGGCGCGTTCTCCGAAAGCAAAACTCTTCCTAAATTTACGCGCGGTATTCAATTTTTTAGATCCCTGTTGGCGACCAACCAAGTGACATTGAACGACAAATCCGTAATCTTATCCTCGATTATATTTCAAAACCTAACAGGTAATTATCATATATTTTTTATGTGAACTAATTTATGACCTACTTAACAGCGTCATCCTGTCCGTCTCTCCCGCTAATGTCGACCTTGCAAATTCCGAATCACTGAAGCTGGCCCGCCAAGTTGACCCCCAAGGCCGACGCACAATTGGCGTCCTCACCAAACTTGACCTCATGGACGCTGGTACCAACGCCCTTGATATTCTCACTGGACGTGTCTACCCTCTCAAACTGGGTTTCATTGGCATAGTGAATCGCAGTCAACAGGACATCAACTCTGAAAAGAGCATGCAAGATGCCCTCGACAGCGAAAGCGAATTCTTCAGAAACCACCCAGCCTACCGGAACATTGCACACAAAAATGGAACGAAGTATCTAGCGAAAACCCTCAATCAGGTGCGCTCGTCATTTCATATATCGGGACAGGGAGAATGACTGCTTTCATTATAGGTACTCATGAACCATATCCGCGATAAGCTCCCAGACATGAAGGCGCGACTGAACACCTTGATGGGTCAAGCCCAGCAGGAATTAAACTCATTCGGGGATTCTGCTATCTTCGGCGACAAGAACCAGGTAAATTTCATCTCCTAGTAACATTCGCTCTGACTTCTGACTTTCATGACAGCAAGGATCTTTGATTCTCCGACTTATGACACAGTTCGCGCGCGATTTTGTCGCGTCAATCGAGGGTACGAAAGTCGACATTTCCACGAAGGAACTTTCGGGAGGTGCACGGATATACTACATCTTTAATGACGTGTTTGGTCAGGCGCTTGCCTCGATCGACGCGACGCACAACCTTGAGAACCAAGACATTCGGACTGCCATCCGTAACTCTACTGGTCCGCGACCCAGTTTATTTGTCCCTGAGATTGCTTTCGACCTCTTGGTGAAGCCACAAATAAAACTCCTGGAGGCACCCAGTTTGCGCTGTGTGGAACTTGTATATGAGGAACTGGTGAAGATCTGCCATAATTGTACTAGCACGGTATGCGTTATCAAGGCTTTGCTATTCTTTCCTTCATGCTAAGGCTCTAGTTCATAATAGGAGCTCCAAAGGTTCCCCAGGCTCCATGCGCAGTTGATTGAGGTTGTGTCGGAACTCCTACGGGAACGATTGGGTCCTACGTCCGAGTACGCTCAGAGCTTGATTGAGATACAAGCCGCGTACATTAACACCAACCATCCCGCGTTCATCTCTGGATCGGCGCTCGCAGCGCAACAGGCCAACTCCCCTCAACGGCCACCCCCCCCTCGAGTATGTTCTTAGTTCCTTTTCTTCTGCCTTGGCTTGACGAAACGGTTGTGTAGCCGACTTCCGCGGAGCCTCCAGTAGTGAACGGTCTGTCGCCAGAAGATGAGGATGAAACCTCTTCTGAAGATAGTATCTTCCCTCCACGGGACTCACGATCCGTCTCATCCACCGTCCATGACCGTTCACGGTCTAGTATCTCGAATAGCACCACACCAGCGATGGCTATGGGGATGGGCACCGTCGCCAAGCGGTCTTCTTCACGAAACCGCCATCACAACCAGAACCAACGTGATCAACGGCCGCCATCCGGGTTCGGCGGACCCACACCCAACGGCAGTGGATCATCACCTACCGCCCGCGAGACCTTCCTTAACTACTTCTTTGGACAGAATGGGCCGGGTCCCATTGCTGGGTCGAGTGTTGAGCGTACTCAACATGTGGCACATGGGGCGGGTTCAAACAACATCGTACCAGTGGGCAGGGATGTGTCTGGGACAGAGACGGCGCTTTCGCAGGGGCTCATGGCGGGTAAACGCGGCATTGATGGTAACAACGCGGCGTACGATATGAAGAGCCTAGGCAAACACATCGAAGCCGTGAGTAATAATGGTCAAGCATCGTGAATGCCTATATTGACGGGTTTTTCTTGGCATAGGTTTCGTCCGAGGGGACTCAACTGACGATGCGGGAGGAGATGGAGACTTCTTTGATCCGCTCGCTCATTGCGTCTTACTTCGGAATTGTGCGCCAGAGCATCCAGGATCTGATCCCGAAGGCGATTATGCACCTCCTCGTTAACCATACGTCACAGCATGTCCAAAATCGTCTGGTGTCGGCACTGTATAACCCGGAACTGTTTGCGGACATGTTGAACGAGGACGAGGCGCTCGTGGCTGAGCGGGCGCGTGTGAAGGCACTGTTAGATGCGTACAAGGAGGCATTCAAGATCCTCTCGGACGTTAACTTGAAGTCAACGTAGTTATAGCAGCACGCGAGTAGCGATATATGATAGATTACACCTAGGGTCCTGGTCACCCCCGCATATAGTAGCAGTATAGCTGCGTCACGACTTGATAATACACACAAAATCTACGACTCGCCGGGATGCAAGATACAGGTAAACATACTTCATACTTTAGGGACAATCACCGCCCTGTATGCAATTTACGAGTCAAACGGGGTTATGTTCTCTTCAAAAATACGTGTACCTAAGCCCTCATTCAGCCAGACACGTTTATATGAAGTGGGCAGCCCACAAAGCCATGTCATTCGTTGTATGTAAAACTGTAAGTCGTATGTATATATGTATCAGATATAGACGTATCGTAGACGCACACGCAAGCACGATGATTACCCGAAGCACGCAACACAACTAGCGAGAGGGAGACAGCAGACAGAAAGACACAGACAGGATCAGCCAATGATCCTCCCAGCATGCAAGCATGGGAGGGACCAATAGCACACATTCAAGCGCATAGGGCCAAGAAACCTCAAGGAAGTTGGTTGGGCTTTCAGGGATCAGCAGCAGCAGCAGGCGTGGTCGTGGAAGTAGCAGTAGAGGTAGATGTTCCCTTCACAGAAACCCATTTTTCCTTCGTCTCCTTCGCCGTTTCCTCCTTGATAACCTCAGTCTTGTCGGTCTCCTCGTCAGAGGTGACGCTCTCTTCAGTGTCTGCGTCGACACCAGTGCCCTCGGATTCAGAGGAGGCTGACGACTCCGTGGTCGAACTCTCCTCGGCTGCTGCTGAAGCTGTTTCAGTAGTCGAAGCTGCGGTGGCTGTAGAAGAGCTACTCTTCGCAGCTTCCTTCGCAGCGGCCTCCTTAACAAGCTGCTTCTTGGCTTTCGCACGAGCCTCCTTGCGCTCCAATTTCTGTTGAATCAAGAGTCAGTAGCCAATTTTGTGAAAAGATACAACAAATATACCTCCTTGGCTTCCTTTTCCTCTTTCTTTTGGAACACGTGAGTAAAGCGGAGGAATACAGGCGAAAGGAGCAAGGTACCTCTTTTGCTTCCTTTTCTTCTTTCTGTCAAAGGAAAGATGATCAGTCATTCAAGTCACTGATAGAAATATGAAAGACTGGAAAATACCCACCTCTTTCTTCTCCTTCTCTTCGGCTTCCTTCTTTTCCTTAGCCTCGCGCTATAACAATGATGAGACCCTTGAAATGAAAGCAGAAATGGAGACATACCTCAGCCTTCTCCTTCTTTAACTTCTCGCGAGTTTCGCGCTCCTGAATGATCCACTCGTCAACCTCATCAACACACTCACGGGGACGCGTCTTATTCTTGAGAAGATAGCCCTGGAGACTTGCGACCTAGCAGCAGCAAATGAACCGTCAATGAACAGAAGATGTGCGAATCGACAAATAAGCTTACGCTCAACTCATCCTCAGGAATGGCCTCTGCGAAGCGCTTCGCGAGCTCAGATATCTCCTCTTCAGTTAGCAAAGGAATGACGTGAGAGGAGGCTTTGCGCTTGGGGAGAGGAAGGTTCTTCTGAGAAGCGTCTGTAGGCGCGGCATTGGCCGTCACGACGGCGCCCGCTGGCTTATAGGGGAAGAAGCACTTGAAGATGCCCTCGGCTTGCCACTTAGTGGCGTGAGTGAAATTTACCCAAACATCCATGCGACCTGGCCGAGAGAGCGCAGGGTCAAGACGTTCAATATGATTAGTCGTGGCAAACAAAAGGCTGTGCATGCGAGGAATCAATCAATAAACCGTCAAGAACTATAATTTGCGTGAGACTTACCGGCCTTCTGCGGCTGCGACTCCATCAAGGCTGTTCAGTAAGCCACTCAAACTCAAGGTAGAACCGTCACTAGTCTCAGCAGCAGTGGTGCTGGCAGTGGCTGATGTTGCCGCAGTGGGCGCTCCAGTGGAGGTGGCATCACGGCTAACTGAACGTGTGAAGGCCGCGTCCAGATCTTCCAAAAGTAAAATACATCTGTGCATGAATGAATGTCAGTTTGAATTAATAATCGATGTATTCACTAATGCATACCTCGTCGGTACATGACCCATTAATGTGGTTAAGGTGTTATCACTCATTCTAGATATGAAAGACATCAGATTATGCACACCGAGAGGCGGAGATGCTTACCCCTTGGAGGATAGGGAGACGACGTATATATCGAGTCCCAACTCTCCAGCCAAAGAATGAATGAGGGAGGTCTTGCCACTTCAAAAGATTGTCGTCAGTAAAAATAATTGCAACAAATATTAAGCGAGACAAACCTGCCAGGGACACCGTGAAGTAAATAACCTCTACGGAAAGGTATGCCTGAATGACGACATCAATATTTGAGCAAATCAAATGGCCACCTGTTTACGAACCTCGCTCCGCATACCTATTGTAGATGGTAAGAATAGCTTTTCGGTCCGTAGATAAATTAGAACATACCACTCCTCCGAGCAAAGGAAGTCCTTGCAGTCCGCCAAAAGCATGTCCTTAACACCAGGCTGCAGGACGATGGAGCTCATAGGCCTCTTCTGCCTAGCACCATTCCAACGCCAGCATCCGTAAGTGCTGAAAGAAAGAACTAAGGTAATGTCAGGTGGGTCAAATCAATAGAGGCTTACGTGTCGGCCAAAAATATGTGAACACGATGTTCGGCATCTTTCTCGTATTCACGCTTCGCTTCAAGAACAAGCTTTTTCAAGATGTCATTGTTGCGCGCGACAACACTTTGAAATGATACAACTTGGGTAAGCACCGCCCAATCACCGGCTAAGACGGCGTACCTAATTTTAAGGGCTGACCCATGGCCATAATCGGGATAGCGTTTAGTGCGCGTAATCTACCGGATATATATATCATTAACGAGTCCCGACACGTATTTCGGAAAACGACTTACCCTCAACCAGTGACCGCGGTAATAGATGGTGTGAGTCGTGTCTATCGTAATATTGAGCGTGTCAATGCAACGAATGAGAACGTCACTCACCAAGGCTTGGCATGAATGCAACCTTGCGTTTTCGGCGGCCGTGAACCAAGCCGTCGTTCTCCTCTTCCTCCTCTTCCAAGTCGCCCGTCGTTGTTTCTGTCAGGCCATTTCGTCCAGCGGACCGAGTGGTGATTTCGAACTCCCGGCTCCGGCCCCATGCAGGTTGCTAAGAAATGTCTGTCAGTGCCACACATCACGAACAACCAAGCGCTATCCGGCTTACCTTTGATAGCCAATGCATCAACCTAAAGGGGAATGCTAGTGAGACGTGAATGATTAGGTAGGCATGGAGCGACGCACCAATCGTAAGGGTAATCCTCTTGACTGAAGTGCGCTGTTAAGAAGAACGCTGCCAAGGAACTGTGAGTTGACGTCGCCAGCTAGTAGAATATAGGGAGCTTGCGCACAGTCTACAAAGCCATTCCAGGCTGATACGGAAGCACGGCGAGCGGTTTCGACGGTTCCACCGATGACCACAAGTTTCTGAATAATTGTGAGTCATTGTATGAGATGTGTGAATAGAAAGAGTCTTACTAGAGTGTCTTGAATGGCGCCAGTATTCATGCCAAGTGGCGAGAGTATATTCTTGAGAGCGTCCATAGGAAATGGACTAGGAGGAGGATGAGTTAGAAGGAAGGGAAAGGGAGACAAGCAGTAGCATCTTACGCGTTGGCCTTATATGGGATTGATATTTGTGCCTCGTGTCGAAGAAGGCAGGGTAGCGCCTATCCTGGAAACGAGTCCGCGGCACCTATTGAATTTCAATCCGGTGCGTCGGTATAATTCCGATGAAATCAAGTCAGACCTGCGATCACTGCGAACTAGTCAACAACGGTCAGAAAGAGTGTCACCAAGCGCCCAAGAATTGTTCTCGGTTGCGAAGTCTTTTGAATGTTTTGACATTTGGTCCGCCGGTGTCCTCTTAGGTCCCTGACGAAAAGTCTTGCTACACCCACTTGCCGTCGGAATTACGTTTCCATCCACCATTCAAGATGAACCTGAAGTGGCGACCCGCCGAGTTAAGTGGACCCTGTCATAATCTGGATCTGATGTGATACCAACGATCTTGCTGTTATTCGTGTGAATTGTGGAAATGTGCACCGAGAGTGGAAAAAGCAGGTTCCAAGCAATGTCCAGAGAGTTTATTGGATGAGAGGAGATCTAGAGCACCATCCATAAGATTTTTTGTGCAGTGAACGTGGCCAGCTTATGAATTACAATTTATCAATCAATTCCGGGTATTTTTGACTACCCCAAACTCCGACTCTCCCCTGTCCTGCAACCACACATTTTATTTGCCTGTCGACCTGACCTAACACTATGCAACAGCACTATGCTAACTCGAGCCATACGTTGTGCCTTCTCATCGTCTGCCGACGCATCGTGGACATAAGTGCACCATAAGTGCACCATAAGATTCTCACCGTTCGAAATCAAGTCCCTGGGAACTACTCTTGGGACGAGGCGAGATGGGATCTCTGGGTCGGATTTGTGGTTCTTCTGTCGACTTAGGACTTTCTTTACTCAGGAGTTTTTTAATCTCAAGAGGTGTTATATATGGGTCACAACGAGGACGAATTTCGATATGAAGCTCATCCCCGAGTCGCTGGGCGTGTTGACTCGGATAGATGTAGAGGGGGAGTACGTATACCCCCCATTGAAGTTTTCTTTCGGCCATCCGTGGCTGTATACTTATGCGCGGAACCGGTCCGAACGGCTCCAAGGACTGAAGGGGGTGTTGGGCATCGAGGACAGCCCTGTTCTCCTTGCTCCGAGTTATCATAAGGTTACCACATCTGACCGTTGTTCGTAGCAGAATCTGACGCTCGTTTGCATTAGGATGTTCAAACTGTGATTGAGCAAGGCTGTTCTAGGTAGGTACAAAGACAAATCAATCTTCACAGCATCTATTTTTTGTTTTGACAGCGCTGTAGGTTTTTTGCGAGAGCACAAATGGACACACAAACTGTGGCGCAGCCTCGTATCAGGGACAACCGTCATCACGATGCACAGCCTTGCACAGTACAAAGGCAACCCGGGCGAGGAGCGACGTCCAGAGGATAATTTAGATAAAGTAAGTGGGCCGGTCCTATATCCGTGCCATGCTCGAGATTATCTTGTATGGCCCGAATTCATCGGGGTGGTGTTGTAAACCCATGCTTTTATCCAGGCGCACATCACATTGTTTTGTCCTCCATAATAACACACACAATTTATTGGAAATGCTGCGCTGGACCCAATGATCGCAGTCAAGACGGAGCCGCCTCAGATCTATGATCTCCTACGTCCCAAACAAGAAGGACCTTGGAATTCTGGTGACAAGATCGCTGGAAGTACAATAACCTCAATTGTACTACAAAAGACTATGATCAGGGGCCCCGGATTTCAAGCTTTCTGTTCGCGAAGTGATCTGATGGGTCGAAGGACTTCGAAAGATGCTAATGAAACAGGTCCACAATAGGTATGCGTGTAGATCCAACATGGAAGACGATCGAATTCAGTGTCGGGGTGCACACCCCTACGTGTACGCCCCGATGTAAAGAGGAGAACTTAGGTATGGCTTGAGACTTTCATGATAATCGGGGCCGACATCGTGCATTGAATGACTGCAACGCCGACGCATGTTTGAAAGAACTCATCAGCTTTGTACGTGACTGACCGATGGCTTGACACATGGCTCTCACATCTTTCAAGTGAGCGTGCAGAGAGCACACTTTCTTATAACTCCCGGAGTGCCATATTTCTCCGCGAAGCTCCGAGTTCGGTCCGCACCTAAACAGGTTGTCCTCAAACTGCCAGCATATCAGGAAAGCCAAGCATCTTTGAAGATAACGGTAAGTGTAAGCGCGGACATGAACCGGGCATGTCTCTACCTAGCACTACGTTTATGTGTATGTAGAAAGATGCATCACCTTCCAGACCGCTCATCTATATATCACTTGTGCAAATGAACCCCGTTAGATCAGATGCGAGCGGAGTCCAGTCAAATGATATGTATGAATGCACAGCATAAGGTGGTGGCAATGAAATGTGACATTCATTACTTAAACTCTGTGGTATGTGCGACCCTGGCAGTGATATAGCAGGAGATTCATAATAATAGGCATCTCAAAGCATGAAGATCGCCCCCACAAATGGCACTGACGGACAACGTACTAGTATGCAGGTAAAATATCCAATTATAAGATAATAAATAATTCATAACACGCGCCTGTAGTTTCGAAAGTATTGAACGTGGCATTTGACGATTTCCATTTCCATTTCCCCTTGGTCATATGTATAGAAGATAAAACTTTCGGACGAATCTTGATGAAGACACTTCATGACAGGCCAGCCTCATTAGCGCTTTACAACACTGCCTGACATGGCAACTCTGGATCGTCTTCATGAGATCACAGTGCTAAAAGACGAATCGATCTTCAACTCCGTTTCAAACGCGTGGTTGAGGTATGTTTGTCGGGCGGGGGACACCTTAGACCTTAGACGTACAAGGACTCCGAGCTTTTGTGACATGAGGGCGAAAATCCACCGCGTGATTCCCAGTGCGCGATCCCAGGTGAGAAATACTGGCTCAATCGAGTTTGCCACCTTCAAGGACGGAACTCGCGGTGCTTCGTGGACGACACAGGATGCGAGCTAGAGGTTCGAAGACGCAGATATCTTGGATCGATTTGACTCACTGCTAAACATATTATCAGCGGGCCGTGGTAGCATATGGCAGGTTGCCGCCTTAAGCAGAAGTCCCAAGGCCCAAAATTCAACTAATAAAGTACTTCAAGAAGTTGTTCTAGCTCTCACTTGTGCGGAAAAATCGGTGTTCCTGACCTAGAACACCTCTTTAACAGCGCAATAGAGGGCTCGTTCGTATAGATCAATAGGAAGCAGAAGACTTGATGACATGGAGAAAAGTTGGGCGGCAGGAGCTTCAAACGAAACTGAGGGACACGATCCCCTTGCTGGCCGAAAAGCGGAGCCCTGATGATTCATCTGGGGTACTAAATTAAAAGGGGTAGAAATACATCAACTCATAAAGTCATCTAGTTGTCGGTTTAGTGGCGAATTGTTAATTCAAACTATACCAGCACTCACCTAAGGTTTGGCGGATTGGCCTTAGTCTCTTCGAAGGAGAGAGCCCAGCTCCATTTCCTCTACCGCTTCATCTTCCGCTGCCTGAACAGGAAGCACGCTCAATCCCTCCGACATTTCTCGCTTCACGCATAGCTGTTCAGCTACAATCACGGTGGTTATAGAGCCTCCAATGATGATGAGCCAAAAGAAACCAGATGTTGGTATTGATGCCGAGTAGTAACTTGTCAGAACGAGATGATTGAAGAACAGGGTTAGTGTGAAGTCGAGGATAAGCCGTGGCCGTCGGATGAAGAAATAAAGATAGAAAATGCTGTAATCGCGTCCTAAGTCAGCGGCAGTCAACAACGGACAAAAGCCAATGGGTATACGTACTCTGCGGAGCACGCAACAAGCCAGCATAGCGCTATGATCCAGCCACGCAACGGGTCTGCTTGTCCATCCCATCTATCCTGCTGCCACCCATATCCAACTTTCTTCCCTCCACTCCAAGCCCAGGACCACCGTTCTCCGTGTATGCCATGAACCGTCGGCCGGCCTGCCATTTCGCGCCAGTCCATGATCATGCCTGTTCGTGTTCTTGAGTTTCTACAACTGATGGTCAGGGACAGTCACAACTCCTGAGCTCACCGATGTTCGCTGCTCCTCCTTCGTACGTGAGTGACATTGGCTCGGCAAAAAGGCCAAGTAGTGGAGGAATCAATATGGATAATGTAAGATAATGAAGCGTCTGCATTGATACAATCTGCAATAACCATTCGCTGTCAGTATGTCGTTAGTT